>JAECUM010039208.1:0-37821 GCA_016617855.1 Megalonaias nervosa
CGGGCTCCAGTCCAACATACTTATCTGACCTCACCCATGTGTACACACCTGCAAGATGCTTACGCTCCTCTTCTGACACTTGTATTCTCATTATTCCCACTATGAAGATGAAATCATATGGACAATGCTCTTTTGCATACCAGGGCCCAGCAACATGGAATGAATTGCCCACAGCACTTAGACACAAAGACACAGTGATCTCATTCAAGAGCGCTCTTAAAACTCAACTATTTCAACTGCAAGAACAGACTTAAAGACCTAATAATGTATCCTTGCCTTAAATATTTACAGCATATTTTCTGTTTCTACTTTCGTGGTGTTTGTTTTTATTTTTGTAATCATATCATTATATGTTTTTTTTTTAAGTGTTGTCAAATGTTGTAAAGTGCTTAGAGCTTCTAAAGATTAGGCGCTATACAAAGTCCTCATTATTATTATTATTATTATTATTATCACAATAATAATCATAATGAAATAAAAAAGAATTCAAATTTTAACACACAAGTAATTAAACTACATGGTCGTAACAAAGTAGTGATGTGGTGGAAATCTCAGCAATAGGTCAATTCATTGAAGACACCAATGACTCTGAAATAAAACTGAGACTTAGAGATCATGGGCCAAAGACTACGTCAGTGTTGGAAATATTTGCTGTAAAATTAGAAACACACAGAATAGTTGAGAATAAACCTAAAGGGTGTGAAGATCTAAAACAAAACTCTGAGTGAGATCAATTCTGATAAAACTTGGAAAGATCACTGCAGCAATAAATCAAGTTGGTCAGCAAGTGAAATTTAACCAGCAAAGCAATAACTCACAAAATTTCAGATCAAAGACAGAAATGACAGAAATCAGACAAAGGAAAGATCTGGTGCTTTTAACCATCAGCACAGTTTCAAATCTAATTGGGGAGGTAACTTTAGACAGAATCCAAATTATAGGTCTAATTATAAAAATTCAAGAAGGCTTCAGGCTGCTTTGAGAGAAATCACATGTCAAGGTCAAAGGTAAAACCATGACACCTGTAATGGGCGAGTGTAAGGACTGAAACTCAACCCTCTCTAATAGTAGGTCCCCAATAATAAAGCTTACCTATGAAAATATGAAGGATACTTTGTATAGGGAAGAAAAAACAAGAATGAAATGAAACTGATTAGTGACAATAACTAGAGACACTTCCATTTTATGGTAAAGCATTGATAATAGTCTTGATGTAATTTTTGGTTCAAAATGGTGGTCTTGCCTTAAGTTGAAATCAGTTCATTGGCAATATGAAATCGAGGAAGAAGACAGATCAAAAACTACTTTTTCAATACATGATGATGAACAGTGCATGTGGAAAATAATGGTGTTTGCTCTTTATAATGCACCTGCCACCATCATCATATTGACACAAGTTGTATTTTCTGGTCTACTATGGAGAAGTTTGATATTGTATCTAAATGATCTGCTTTGTTACTCCAAGACCTCTGAGGATTAACATAGAAATCTTAGCATTATCACTGATAGGTTGTAACAAGCAAAACAATATTCTCTTTTTCTGAAACAAGTTTCTTTGTTAGGTCACTTGATGACCGTGTCAGGTTTATGGACACTGTCAGAAATGACAAAAACCATTAATGAACGGTCTGTGCAAAGAAACGCCAAAAAGCATAAAAGCTTTGTTTTTATTATAGATCATATGTTCAAAAATTTGCTGGCATTAACTGGCAGAAAAGAACGTGAAGTTCAAATGGACTAGTGAATGTCAAAAGTCATTAGATTCTTTGAAGTAATCTTAAACAAAAGAGCCAATATCATTTTTATTGTGATCCTTCAAATACTGGACAGGGTGCTGTCTTATCCCAAGTCCAAGATGGGAAAGTTTGGTTCGTTGTTTAACAGCACAACAATAGAAGTAAGTTATTTAGAGCCAAGGCCATTGGAGTCCAGTGCCTTGCCCAAGGACACACCATGGCAGCTGACCCAGGCTGGTCCGATTGTAGGATTTGAACTCACACTATTTTGGTTTCAAGTCCAGCATGTTAACCACTGTGCTAAGATGGCTTCGCTTATTAAAAAAAAAGTGAGAGACAGTACTGTGTTATTTGCAAGCAGTTTCTAGTTTCTGGGCACCGTTAATGCTAATAAACATTTTCACAATAATTTATAAGGTTGTAGGTTCACAGTGAGACTGTTTGAGGTGGCATTTTAACCTTAAATTATTGGAAGAACAATTGACATTTCTGTCAGCTTATGAGTTTCAAACTGAGTATAGACAAGGAAAGATTCATTAGAATGCTGATGCATTGTCAAGAAGACCATGTGTTACAACTCTATGGTCTCTAGAGTCTTAAACTAAGTAACAGGAAAAACAAAACCAACAAGTTTAGTAATATTCAACAAACAACTTAATTCCCTAAGTTATAAAATTAACTTTAAGCAGAACTTAAAGTATTGAGAATTAAATCCCACAGAGTCTTAAAAGTTCTATCAAAAGTCAAACATATAGTGCTCCAAATGCATTCCAGTAGTGTTCCAAGTGATTTCCAAATGATGTACAAATAGTTTTGAATGTGCCGATGTGCTAAGACTGATATATCATCACGATATTATCCTAAATTTTTTGAATGCATTCACAATAATATCAAAATAATATTTTGGTCCAAAACTCAATGAGCACTTTGTAATTCTAATTAACAGTTTAATATTTCAATAATATCAATAGTGTCACACGAATGGATCAATTTAACTTTGATACTTATTTGACTGAGCAAAGTGACATAGATGTGCACAAGGAACTTAATCTCTATAGCATAATTCTCTGTATGTTCTTACTTCTCCAGGTATCCTCAGATATGATGACCACAATTTTTGTCCCTTTTGTTTGCTTCAGTTCAATCTTGGTAGGACAACATGAGGGGAATGATTAAGAAAATGTGGTCCAAAAAGTACCTAAAAATTAATACAGTGTAGCTAAGTCAAAATAGAGCACTTGTGAGTTAAGTGAAGGTGAAAATACATACTGTAATATGTGCAAACAGATTAGCACTGAATCTGAGCTAACTAATTTTAGACAGAAGCTGAACAAATGTGCACCTGATTTATCAAATCCTAATTCTGAGAAAATTTACTTGAATGTAAAGTCTCAATTAATGATGTGTGTAATTCCAAAAATAGTAATGTTAAATAAACTGATCTTGAGAACTTGGAGCAAAATATTTTGGATCTCAGTATTCTAGCAAAGTTACAATGAGAAGATCCAATATTAACAACTGTACGTGACTGGTTCAAAAGAAAGAGTAAAACTGCTTGGGCTTATGTTGCCAAATATGGCACAGAGATTAAGCGCTTCTGGTACAGGCCGGAATCTCAGTTCTTCAACAACGTTTTATACAGAAGACTGAAAAGTGATGATTGGAGAGAAATCACATTTAGGACTGTAATACTTAATAGCCTCAAAACATTTGTATTAACCCAGATGCATAATAGTATTAGCATTGCACATCTTGGTATAACATAAACCCTACATCAAATAATAGTCTTTTGGTATGCCTTAAGAAGAGGTGTAGAGAATTTGTGCAAGAACTGTACAATTTGTGGTTCAAGAAAAATGCCTCAAAAGAAACCAAAGGCCCCCACCCTGAAATAATACAATCCTGGAATACTCGTGGAAAGATGATAAATTGATTTTATGCTGTTGTTGTTGTTGTTGTTGTAGGGTTTAATGCCATTTTTCAGCACAAGATAGGCTATACATGGCAGCCAGTATAACTGGTGGAGGAAGAATCCTGGAAAACCCCGGGAAGAACCACCAACCCACGAGAAGCTACTGGCAAGCTTTCTCACGTACCCACAGTAGCTGAGCCTGGGACTCAAACCCACACAGACAGAGGTGAGATGGCAGTGATCTGTAATGGTGAGTGCTTTAGACCACTCGACCACTCGGGGCCCCTGATTTTATGTGTCCTTTACCCAAAACAAAGCAAGGCAAAATGTGTCAAATATTGAAGCAAAAGATATAGTTGAAGTGTTGATTGAAAATTTCATATCCAGATTTGGGGTACCATTACTCATACCCACAGATCAGGGATCTAATGTGAAAATAATTTATTTAAAGAAATATATCAGGTTCTTGGTATTAAGAGAACCCAAACTACCCAGTACTACAGCAAGACCCTAATCCGACAATGGTTGAAAGAGTTAATTACACAATACTGATTATGCTTTAAACTTTTGTGTTTGACCATCAAAGAGATTTGAATGAATATGTACCTTTGGTAATTATGGTTACAGGTCTTCAGTTTAAGAAACCACTGGCACAAATCTATCTTTCATGACCTTTGGAAGGGAGATAACTTTGCACATAGACCTCATCTTTGGACACCCTTTGAAACGGTGGTCTGAAAGTCAAAATATAAAACAGATACTGCTAGTTACCTGAAAGTGAGACTGAATGAAGTACATTAACCTTCCTGTGCAAAAATGCAATTTTCTGATGAAAACATGAAAAGGAATTATGATCTGAGAGTCAATCTCCATAACTACAATGCAGGTGAAGATAATAAGAGGATTCAATCCAAAATTACAAAGACTCTGAAAATGTTCATCTAAAAACATTTCAAAACTTCAGGAAGTCCAATTCAGAATACAAGAAAGTTCAAGGCACAAGCGAAAGACTGTACATTATGACAAACTCTAATCATTTCATGAAGAAGTTACTTCCCTTTCGTTCAATATTATTAACTACTGGGAAAAATAAAATGCTTTAAAGAAGCCTACAATATCTTACTGTTGACAATGATAGTTAATCAGCTTCTGTTGCTACAAGAAATGGATTTAATTTTTTTTAGTTGCTGAGTGAAGTTTATTCAAAAGAAATTGTTTTGGAGTTGAATGAATGCAAACTGAGTATATTTTGATTGTGCTGAATTCAGAATTTGTTTGAAAATGATGAAATGGTTGGACTGGGTTTGAGAAACTGGAAGGGTAAATTATGCAGACATCTGGACCTAAATAAGGCTACAGAATATGCATTTTCAAACTGCCTTCAAAACTATATTGCATATACATACAATATTAGATGAATTAAGTTTTATGCTTGATTTCAAGTTATGAATACAAATGAAATTTTGAATTCATTTATTTTACCATCAGAATATAAATTAATATGAAATTGTAAAGAAAGGTGATGGCAGTGATCTTTCTAGGAGAAATGGGTGGGTTCATATCCCACTGGGGCAGACCTTGGTCAGTCATGGTAATACAACAACAGGAATGGTATATATTATAATAGAAAGTGTTCTTGTACAATTCTGATATTTTTTTTTTTAAGTATTAACTTTCTGGATGTATATAGCCTAGATGACTATGTTTTTCACTGAAATATTAATTATGCAACATTTCAAACAAAACGCTATTTGTTAACACCTATTATGCATTGATGACTGTATTGATGTAAAATAACGGAGAGACTGTAGTATCACTGGAAAATGGCAAGGCTTATTAAGGTCCTTGTGGGCCCTAAACACTTCATTAAAAAAACGATTGACATTGAGATGATTCTTCCCCTCTGTACTGTAATGGGCAGGAGCTCTAGCATCTAATTTGTTTGGGGTTTTTTAAGCTTGAATCACGTTCATTAATTGTAAAGCTTTTGAAGATAAAGCAGGGTGAGTAGTAGTACTAAATTAGTACCCCTTCTTTGCTGACCAGGCCACGACATCATAGCTAGGTGGATGAGTGTTGTGAACACTGACGGTCAATATTAATTTATTCACTAATACCTACAGTTAATCAATACCAAACAATGATTAGCATGATTCCTAGGTATATTTTATATTTGCATATAAACTGATCATAAATCATCCTTTCAAATTAATTTCATGATGTTATTATGCCAGGAATGCATGTGTAGGGCTCACTGTACTAATTCAACTCCCATAGTAATCATATGGAAACACCATGATATTTAATATTCAATTACTTAAAATTTCTAGGAAATGATGATCAGACCTATATTTCTCCATGACAATCATCCTTGGTGTGAAGAACACCACATGAGCTCCTGCATTTTTTAATCTAAATGAGAATGAAACACAAGTTACCCATGCTGCACCTAATGAATCAGGTGCTATTTTCATTACTGAATACTCCTAAGTTAAGTGGGTAGAAGTAATAAAATTGCATCAATAGAATTTTGTCTCTATTTGGTTTTAAATTACAGATAGGATAAGCTCTCAAAAGATATTTTTACTAAACTTTTACTTTTCATTATTAACCAAAGATGGACCACCAAACCTGTGTATACTCTATTTTATGTTCAACCATTTCTAGACTAGTTCATAGTTATTCCATATAATTAGTACTGTGTGTTCTGTAACCAGATCTAAAGTTTTAGAAAGACAAGCATTTTACTCACTGATATGAGAGCATAACTTTAATAAAGAATTGGCCATGCTTGTGCAAAGATAATATTGTAATGGCATTTATGTGACACCACTGTTTATACTAAATTGCATCTGCATTACATGTTGCTGCATTATATTGTACATATTAGTGATTTGTGTGTTAGTGTGTGAGTGATTTGGATTTTTATGTGGCTGTAACAATTTTTCAGTCATATTGCTATGATGTCTGCAGTGTGGCAGTTTATAGTGACATCTAGCACTGAAGCACCATGCCGCAGACATGTAGCATGATGTCCCACCCAGTCACATTATCCTGACACTAGGCCAGCCAGTCCTAACACTAATCTCTTAATGCTGAGTACCCAACGAGGCAGCTGTTAGTACCATTTTATATCTCTTTTACAATGATCTAATTTTGTTAATAAAATAATTATTTTCTGCATTTGTATCTCCATGTTATCGATGGCATACATTTCTACACAAATGAAACACAAATATACTGACAACATCAAGTATTACATCACAGGGTATCAAATTACATGATGCCTTGTATTGTCATCTCTCACTGGTTGTAAGGCAAGTTTTAAAAGTTATAAATTTTAAAATTGCATCATTTTCTTTCTGACTCGCACAGGAATAAGGTACAGTGCATCACCATTACTATCATTCAAACCAAACAAATAACTGTGCCACATGACAGAGGAAAATGACGGAGATCATTGTCCTTCTGTGACTACGACAAATGCACACATCCATGAAGCATCAAGAGATGCTGACATTCCAAAATTATTTAAACTATCAACACATGTGATTCATAACCCCCAAATCTTAGCAAAAAGGTACAAAAGCCAAAACAAGTTCCATATGTTTATTATACTGAAGAATTAAATCACCGAGTGCTACTTTTTAGTGCAATACTATAGGAAAGGATAAGGAAGCAAAGAATAGACAGGGTCAGTTATTGAAGCCTGTTTATGTTCCCCACAACAAGGGGAAAAAATGTGCATCAACCCAAAAGTCAAAGCTACTTGAGGTCTGTTACATAAGGACAACAAGAGACAAATTTGAAAAAAGGTATCAAAAGTCCCTATAATGCTGACATTGCTGTTCAAGATGGAAAGCCTGTGTACAAACTGCTATGGTCCAAGCCAGAAAGCTGGAGGTGGAGAAACATGTGTAAATCTTTGCAATGCCAAGTTTCTATGTAATAATGATACACTGATATAATCTATCACTGCATAAGCTACTTGGTAAATTTAAGTAAATAGGATTAAACTGCATATTAAAGTTGTCTAATACATCAATCTATATCTACATTTATCCAAAACTCACAAAAAATTTAAGAAAAAATCCACAAAATCATTATTGTGGCAACTTTCCATATAAGCAGTGTTATATTATTTACTTTTCAAGATAAGCTGATTAAAATGCAAAAATTATTGAAAAATAGCAAAACAAAGAAAACCTTGCAAATCACTCACTTACAATGGTGAGGTAACAGATCTTGATTTGGCATACCAAGTAGCAAGCTGATTTACAGCGACATCATAATATCCTGCCACTTGCAGAGCAAACTTGCTTTTATAAATAGATATTGTTTCAAATCTGAGCACACATTTCTGACATGAAGCATGATTTCATCTATTCACATCAACAGATCTGGTGAAGAGAACACATATCGCTTAGTGTATACAGGAAGATATACTGAGATGTGGAATGCAGTATTCTGAGAGCACCAGTTCCAGCACCCTAACTGTAATGGCTTTCTCTCATGGGATTTAAAACATGAAGAGAAAAGAGGTCTGGTGTGGCAGGAGAGAGCAATATTTTTGGCATGCAGTTACACATCGAGAATGTTTCAACTGTATGAAGAGATGCCAAAGATAGGGCTTGGAAGAAAAACTACCTGTGTAAATAGCTCAATACAGATAGGATTTTCACAGACTTCTATTGGAAATGATGGGTTAGGAAGTATTCTTTTAAGTGCAAATGTCCCTGCTCCTTCTACAAAATGGATGCAGAAATGTTTCAATACTGTTTGCCAATAAATTCAATGTACCAACATGAGAGACATGGCTGAACTTAGAAATGGAGTCAAAGAATTTAATCTTAAGATGGGAAATGACACATCTAATTGATATGCAATGTGACTCTACATATAATAATGCAATTTATAGTGGGGTAGGTACAACCCCTTTTCAACCAGCTATCCAGTGCACACACATTCAAGTTGAAGAAACTACCCCTAAGCAAAATGGTCATACATATAACTACAAAGAATAAACTATGCACATTGGGTAAAATGCACACATCAGATGATGATGTCAAATTGTATCACTGCACAGCAAGCATAAGTTTACAAATAAATATTGGAGATGAATACATATTTTGTAAGGAAGGGCTTACAGACCTGCCAACCCTGATGAGTCTGTCTCAGTAAGACAGTTGATTTTTTTCCGTAAGTGTGACCAGTTTTCAGTAAGGTGTAAGAAAATATATAAACTGCTACTGTAAAGCTCAAAAATGTAAATAAACGTTCGGTATTTGAAACATGCAGTGAAAATAAACATTATGTTCAACTGAAAAGTTTGTAAAGTACGCATAGACTTTATTTACCACTACTACAGTTGTGCAAACTCAAGTTCCAAACCCTATGCAGCTCAATTGCTTGTTACCATCTCTCAACCTGACGTAATTCGTATCTTTTCTGTTTCACATGATGACAGCAATCATATCTCCTGCCACGAGTCATACTCAGAATGACATGTGATGTCCAATAGATGTAATTGTGTCCCTTCTAGCTTTTATTCACAAGAATCTGAATATTCCTTATTATTCTTTGGTGTTGATTATTAACACTTTTCAAGAGGCTTATTTTCCCTTTCATCTTAAGGACTCACAGTACTAATTCAGTTCCCATAGTAAACCTATGCAAACACCATGATATTAAAAATTCAATCACTTAAAATTTCTGAGTGCTCATGATCAGACCTATATTTATCAGTATAGACGAAACCTGGATGTCAGCTTCTATGTAGAGGAAAGGATATGAGCTGTGGCATTTTCTGGACCTGCATGTGTTTGAAACATGTGCTTTCAATTCTGCACCAGAGTCTGGTGCTAATTTTAGTAATGAGTGTTCCAAACTCAAGACTGTTAAAGGACTGAAATTCCATCAATAAAACAATGTCTCTAATTTTTTTTCACTTACAACTAGGATAAGCTCTTAAAAGATTCTTTTTCCTACAACATAACTTGCATTATTAACAAATCCTGGCCAGCCAAACCCATATATACTCTATTTTATGTTCACCCATTTCCAGGCTAGTTCCCATTTTTCCATACAATTAGAACCATGTGGCATCGGGTCACAATTAGTACTTCCAGTTCAGTACTCACGAATGTAGTTCTAGTCTATTTTTAGAACATTTTTCCTCTCTCATTTTGGAAGTGATAGAAGAGTTTTATTTGTACATTTTTGGTAGGGATTTAAAGGTAATTGTTTATTCTTGAGAATATGAGCTTTTGGTGTGGTTGTCTGTGTGTATTTTGGCGACAGTGCACAGTGAGTAATAAGGCTTTGGTGATGATCCGGAAGTGAGATCTGTGTTCCATTGCATGGTGCTTTGTTTACAATCCAGCCTCTCAAAAAACGCAGGTGAACCTTTGACAAGACTTCATCGTGAAGTCATCTTTGAAGGTATTTTTGATTAACATATGATTTGAGTTTTTTGTCACAGAGTGGAAAGTTCAGTACTGAGAAACAAATGTAGAGAATATATACTTAAAGTAATTGTGATCTATGGCCAGTCAGGGCAGTATTGACTAAACTTTAAATTGCTATAAAATTTTTATTATTAATGATAGACACATGAAATTTTCACACATTGTGTATATTGACTGTAAAAATTAGAAAATATAATTAAAATTTTAAAAATTTAATTTAAAAAATTTAATTAATTTTTTTTTTAAAATTTTAAAATGATTTTTTTTGCCATAAATTCACAGAAATGGTAACTGTTGGAGATGACATTCATTATTATTAGCAGCAATGTATTCCTATACCATATATAAGTTGCAATGGAGGATTTATTTCAAAGCCTGTGAGCGAAAATATCTTTAAATTCAGTGCCAACACATAACAGTGATTGTAGAATATGGATGGATGGATGTGTTGATTAAGAAGGAGAAAAGAAAGAAAGTGGTGTTTATTTTAGTAGACCATGCTGGTATGAGAGTGCTGTCTTAAATACATTCCTTCCTTTCTTCCTTCCATTCATTCATTCATTCATTCTTTCTTTCTCTCAGCTAGTAAGTCATTTCATGTTGTTTTATTTTAGAATTTATTTATTTTGGTTTTTAATTTTTTTATTTGTGTCTTCATATTCAGAGAAAACTGTTTTGACCTCTCCATAGGTCTCATCAGGTGGTAGTAAGTAATACAACTGCTTATAACATGCATTGTGTTACCTACAGATTTCCCCACTAGTTTTCCCTTCTGTACCATGTGTTCTTCATGGTGTCTTTGAGCACTGTCATTTTGCACATGGAATTAAGATAATCTTTTCTATCTGCAGTGTCCATTGGCTCCTGCTAAACCTGTGCATAGGAGTGATCGCCCTTGGTGTCTAGCAGTCCTTTGCTTAGTCAGACTTCCTATTGCCTTGCTGAGTCCTGTACCTCAGATGGGCCTGTATTATATTTCTTCATCTTGCTAGAATAAGTTGCCTGGTTTGTGGACACTTTTGATACAAATGATGGTAAGTGCAGTCTTTATCCATTGTCTCCAGTGATCTCAGAGTCCCTGTTGAAAGTTTCCCTCCCACGTGTGTCACTTTTGTTTTCAGTGATGATCCCAGGCTGTTATTGAGTCTGTGTATTGTTGAATGCACTCTTGCCTCAAGTTTCTGGAATAGTTCAGATTTTTAGGTAATGAAACACTGATTGATCTGTTCACAGCCTCACATTTCTGTGTGTTTGTGTTCAGTCGCAGTCTTTCTACAACACCACAGGAGAGTTTCATTTTCAGAACTTCTAGCAGGACTTTCTTATCATTTTTTGTCGTGTTAAGATGAGTCACTTGATGAGGGCCCAGGTATGCTGATCGCATCCACCAGCTGTTAGTACTTCCTTCCCCACAGACCTTTGAATAATGCCGGCATTTTGAGCAGTCCCCTCAACAACAGCGCAGAGTGCTTTAATGTCTTGGCTGAAAATTTTCTTTTCTGCCCTTTTCTTTCTCTTGTTCTTATTCCTGGAAACATGTTTTCACTAAATATTGCAGAATTACACTGTTTGAACTGTAAACAACCTGAATGGACGGGGTCCGACAGTCTTTCTACTTTCCACATTGGATGCAGAGTGTTGTAAGCATCTTGGAAGCCAGCAGCAGCCTGTGCATCTCCATCTGTTGTTGCATGTCTATTGAGAATCTCTTGCAGCACAAACTTTTTTCCCATTTCTCTTGCCATTTGATACTCTGAATGTGGTGTAGCTGGTGACATATTTGCTGTGCAGTCAACATGGCCTCCTGGACATTGCACATCAAAACCTTTCCCTTCAGCCATGCTCCAGTCCAACACAGCTTGTTTTCTACTGTAGTCCCCCACAATGTATTGCTTCTCTGTAAGAGTTTCGCAGGCAATTCTAACAGCCTGTGATGAACTTTGACCAGGTTTCATGTCCAAATCTAATGGCATTGTATCTTGCATCAAAAGCAACATTTATTTGCTCTGGATGCTGAACACCATACATGACATCAACCTGTCTGACTAGTTTCAGCTTGTCTATCATGTCCATTTCATTGAGCTCCACAGTTGCTTTACCTACATTGTTGGAGGCCGTTTGCATAGATGTTCTGCTAGGTGGCGGAATGTCAGTGGCTGCAAGCAAGTATCTAGCCCTGGTGTTGCCTATTGGTGTATCTTGTAGTCCAGCTTGAAACATCATATTTACAGCAGCAGGGTTTGTCCCAGGTTTATTTGTTTCTATCTCTTCATACAGCTTATACTCTGGTGACTTAAAGCTGCAGTTTGTACACATTATAGTATGCTTTCAGCAAGTCCCCATCTTCTTTCATTAGCAGTCTGGAACTCTGGTCTGTCACATATATTGACTTGATTACCATGGCGATGAATGATATCATTCCACATCTCAACATTTTTTTTTTCATGCATATGATACATGTCCCATTGTGCTCATTCAATTCTGTCTCTTTCAGGTCCAGTTTTGCTTTGGATGATGGTCACAGAATTTTTGCAGACCCAGGTGTGCCATTACAGTCTGGTGCCTGAACTGACCAGAGACCCCCATTTGTTGGCTTTGTCACTGCTATGAGAGAGAACTTGTTTTCATCCATTCTTCTGGTCTCTGGAACAGATGCAGCACTGGAACTTAGTAGAGTATCATCAGTCACATATCTGACTTCTTTGTTATGTGGAATATTTCCAGGTTTAAAAAAAGTTGTCTTCCTCTTCTTGTACCCTTTCATGGTTTCAGTTACAATAACTACATGTAAAATACAAGAAGTATCCTCTCTCTCTCACTTATATAACAAGGAAAAGGCATGCTAGCTTGGTTTCAGAGAACTACATCAACTCTTCAATGCTATTGGAAGCCAAACATATGAGGGCTCCTCCCCTTCATGGGTGGAAATGGTATCATGTACTTGGTTAGTACTCCTAGCTTGCATATTTAGATGCTACCAGATTTCAGGTGTTACCTTTGACTGACAGGCCCTGGTTTTATTACTTCACACCTGATAAGGAAAACCATTGATGTTCATGATAAAGGAATGGAGAGACTTTGCCACAGAATAAAATTTGTCAACTTCAGGTTTTACATTTTCATTAAAATTTAAGTTAAATTTAAATTTTCATATAAAAATATATATCATTTTTTAAAATTGAATTTTCTAGGAAAGTTTAAGAGTCAAGTTTAATTTCTAGTACTTTCCAGATTGGTGTTAGGACTAAAAACAAATTACAGTTTATTTGAAGTGTTTATCTTGATTAGCAAAATCATAATTGAACTTTAAGGTTTGTGCATTTTTGACATTTGGCCATTGGGAATTGGCTTGTGCTTGTGTTACAGTGGCATCAGATAAAAGCCTGTAACTGTCCTATTCATGGATGAAATTCCTTAAAACTTGGCAGCAGTATTTAAGAGTCATTGATCTGATCATGGATGGAAGATTTTTCCATGGAGGTGAAATTGTCTGAACCTGTCAGGCACTGGGTCGCATTTAGTACTTCCAATTCAGCATAAATGTAGTTTGAGTCTATTTTTAGAACAATTTTCCTCTCTCATTTTGGTGGTGATAAAAGAGCTTTATTTGTACATTTTTGGTAGGGATTTAAAGGTAATTGTTTATTCTTGAGAATATGAGCTTTTGGTGTGGTTGTCTGTGTGTATTTTGGCGACAGTGCACAGTGAGTAATAAGGCCTTGGTGAAGATCTGGAAATGAAATCTGTGTTCCATTGCATGGTGCGTTGTTTACAATCCAGCCTCTCAAAAAAACGCAGGTGAACCTTTGACAAGAACTTCACCGTGAAGTCATCTTTGAAGGTATTTTTTTGATTAACATATGATCTGTATTGATTGCTGCACAGTGGAAAGTTCAGTACCGAGAAACAAATGTAGAGAATATATAGTAAAATTAATTGTGTTCTATGGCCATGTGTCCTTAAACATGCATCTCTTGCTGGATGCCATTTTAAAAAAATTCTATAATCAACAGTTTGATCATGAAGACGTTTCCACATGAACAAATAGATACAGTTTAAAGCGTCTGAGGTGTGCTGTAAAGTTAGTCAGGTTTCCTGACCAATTTCACTAATTCTAATATGAAACCTGGTTCCAAATCAAACTCAGATGAACAAATTTTCCGGATTTTTCAGCAATGATCATTTTTCCGTAGTTTTTGCATTTATGCCCTAAGTCCATATTTTAAGGGAATTTTCAGAAGACTTATGGCAAAATCGTAAGGTTGGCAGGTCTGGGCTTATACATTTGAAAAAAAAAAACCAGATAATCTAGAGGTATGCAACATTACAACTGATACCGACAATGCTAGTTACCGGGCTAGCCTGGACCTTTGGGTAGGAATGACCAAAACAGTACCAGTAAATCATATTGATACACACCATCTGGATCAAAATCATAGAAAGCTTATCGAAGGTCAGAGCAAATTAACTGATTTAGTGCCAGGAAGAACTAAAAAACTGAGGGAAAAGATGTAGAATAACTTTGCACTTGATATGGGTAAGAGGTGGCAGGTTGAGTTTGAAAAATCATTCCAAATGTATGATAAATGTACACCAAAATTTATAAGCAATTTATCTTATGCAGCAGATGCAATAGTTAAATACAATCAAGGTGATCATAGTCTTTGTTATAAGCAGTCTAATGTGTGCTGGGTAGCTATTACAAGCTAGATAGATAGAAGCACATTCTTGCCAGGTCATTTCAAACTGAAAATATCCAGCGATAGAGAGGAATATATATTACTCATGTGTGTTGAGTACTGGTTAAGTAAATCTACAGTGTTAACAGCAACATTAAACAAGAACACTCAGAAAGTGGAATCAGTGAATCGAAGGATAAAATGCAGCTTACCGAAGAATATAACCCTTAGGAGAAACTTCCATAGTAGGATTCATAGTGCTGTCCATAACTGTAACCATGGACCTGGAGAATCTCTGGTGAAGCTGTGTCAAGCTATCAGTTGTCCGATTTCAGCTTGCAGTTTTGTGGCACAACATCTGAAAAGCACGCAAGATATATACATAACTGCCATCCCGAGCACAAAAATACTGACTACTTATGACAAAAAGATTGATTTTCAGGAACAAATACTGCTTTTTTAAACTTTAATGCATATGTAACTATTTACAACATCTATAACCATAGTAAAGTAGGACAGTAACTCACTTAATTATTTAATGTCAAAGATGAACATGTTGCACTCTTGCACCTTCCAAATGGGCACCCCTTTCCATTCGGGTGTCCATTCAGAAGGTGCATGAGTGCAGCATACACCCAGACACATCTGTTTATAACAGCCTTTTCCACAATTTGTTGTTTTTTCAATCATTATAGATTTCAATGCACCATCTATCACTGATGATCTGAATTCTGTGTGATTTTCTTACTGAACCAACAAATGTTGAAAATAACTGGTCCTACAACAATTTATTTTCTTTGATAAAGGGGTAGTTTTAACGAAGACGAAAGAAATCAATATATAGACATTATCACTTGTGCTTCTTTTGATTTTTCCAACCCAGAAAATCAAACAGAACAACTGAAAGCTACTGACATGTCTAAAAAGGACAAAGTGTCATTGAATCAGGGCCATAAAACAGTTGTTGCTTCTTGTCTTTTGATTCGTTTCTTTGCACCAAAAGGGTAATCAATCTTGGGCTTACCTTCAGAACCATTTATGGAGGTAGCAAATTATAACAAATTCCTGAACATTTCAATTCATTTTCTGTACTATTTGTAACTTCTCAAGAGGAAGACTATTGTCGTAGAGATCTCAGTCGAGTTCAGTAGCAAAAGGAACCAACGATGTCTACCTCCAGTAGTTTCTGTGCAACTTTTCACATGTGAATATGTTATACTTGAAAGGTTTCTTTTAACTCAGATAAAATTACATGTCAATTTATACATACTGTTCAATTCTTCCTATAAGCTGTGGGGAGAGACTTTGTCACTGTCACCTACCATTTGACTGACTTCAGAGTTTGGTTAATACATACATATTACTTGATTGACACTTCATTGTTTAACCATTCCACCCAAAGCCATGATTCTTATTCTGTCCCCGACTCATTTGTCTGATCAACACTGCTCTTTTACAATTTCAAAATCATAATTTTTAATCAGTCAGAATCAGAAATCAATAAGTATTATTTCATGATTGGTAGAAGCATGCACCCTCTGTAGAAGAACTCGGGCATGATATTCAAGTCTGAGACACAAGGATATTAGTTCCAAAATGTTTTTGTCACGTCAGACACAAAATAAATATCTGTGACTATGACTTGAGAAATCCATGGTCACTTCATTAGTACACAATTTTATGACATTATGGCTGAATTCGTAAATTGTTATAATGAGATGAAATTGTTAGAATGTCTGGGTTATTTTACTAGAAAGCTATCAAGTCCAAAGCTTAATGTGTGGAAAGAGGATTCCATGATGCTCTAGAGAGGCCCCTCACCAGAAAAAATAGTGCACTAAGGAAGTACAAAAAAGTGGAAAAAATAATTTGAGTCTCATGCTCTGTTACAACACATCGCGTATGGTATGTTTCACAGCTTGTTAATAGTTCAAATCCATTTTGTTGTCAAAAAGATTCATACTTCAAATAACAATAACAAATTTATTCTTTTTATTTTTGTCCGCCTCTTAGCAATAGATCAGTTCACCAATCTGATTAAAATTGAATCTCCACAGTCCTGCGTGAAGATCTGACAGCAACCAGCGGTCATATTCTGGTGACCTTTGAATTAGCCAATGGAAATGCAGCTTTCAGAAATCTTGAAGTGAATCAAATTGTTCGGCACACATTGATGTTCTCTAGTGTTACAAGTCTGTGGTCTTAAAATAAGTTACCAAACGGAGTAAGGACAACAAGCTTTGTAAAATTTAACAAGTAATTTATTTCCCTAGAACACAAAGTGAAAAATGAGAAAAAAGAATTTATGGTATTGCAAATTAAGTCCAAAATTCATCCAAGAATTAAAGACATAAGTTCTAGTAATAAAAAGCCCTGAATAAAACTCAGTTCAAGTCCCGAAGAGATCCAAAATTGAAGGCGATGATGTGTCTGTTATAGCCTACAAAGTACTCACTTGCCAGCAATCTCTTGTTGAATCACACAAATATTATTCCAGGTTTGAATTTAGTATAAATTCCAATGAATGTCTTATCCAAGAATCTGTCAGAGCACTTTTGTATTTCCAGAGAAAAAGATCACTTGAATTCAATGATTTGAAGAAAATAAAATTCAGCCCAAACTGGTCACAACATAATACAACTTAAAGTGCTAGATGTTAAAACACAACTGGTAAAATCCTCACAGTCACAAGATAATATGGTTCTCTGCTTGATCTCAAGGTCACAATTAGCATTTCCTAAAAACAACCATTACATAATGGAAAATAACTTTCTAGAATGATCTAATGAGCCCTGTTTATTTACAACACAATAGCCTATTAAATTCACTTAGGAATCTCCAAAACTCTGACCCTGATCAACATATTTACTCCATCTTTGTTTACCTGAATTATAATTCAGTTAATAAGCTCATACACATAGAGAATAATGAAGCCATTATTAGTTGTTTACATAAATGAAATAAAAAAATTTTTTTTAAAGTCAATCAGGTCAAGCAGAAATAAACTCAAATTTGGACAAGGTCAAGTTCAGCAAAGAATGTTACATTACAATAACATGTAATGAAATACAAAAATTTAAAACTAACAGACAACAATTAAATTAAATATACATAACAATTATTAATTAAACTGATTCATTAATAAAACAGATTTTTAACAAGAAAGATGTACACCTGTAATCATGTCCAGAATACGGGACCAATACAGGAAAAATGGGACACTAGGCAGCTATGTATATATTTCTGAGATAAAATGTATAAAGCAATTACAGTATATAAGAGGTGACAATTGGAGAAAAGGCATTTCTTTACAAACTCTATAAGAAATATCAAGAAGAAAAGAATTATAACAAAGGCAAATTAATGTGTGCTATAGCTAAAAATAAAAGCAAAATATGAACATTCTTACCATAAACCATTTTAGTTCTTTTCTACAGGTTGACACAAGGTGGCACGTGCAGTTTTGTACATAGTGCTTGGATTTTAAAATACTCTGCTTTGATTCACTGAATGTGTCTCTTAACTTCAGTGATCAGTATTTATACATATATAATGGTGACATAAGTGACTTACATTTAAAATCTCTCCCCCCAAACCCCTTTGTGGGAACTGTTGCATATGTTAAATGGTATTTAATCATATAAGCCAATCTCTGGGAACCAACGTATGAACTTCTGCCATTGGGCCATACTGCATGTATTCTCTTTTGCCCATAGCCTGAGCTATCTAATGCCATTGTCAACAGACTTAAAGACCTAATAATGTATCCTTATAATGTATCCTTACCTTAAATATTTACAGCATGTTTTCTGTTTCTAATTTCGTGGTGTTTATTTTATTTTTGTAATCATATCATTATATATGTTTTTTAAGTGTTGTCAAATGTTGTAAAGGCTTAGAGCTTCTAAAGATTAGGCGCTATACAAAGTCCTCATTATTATTATTATTATTAATTGCATACAACCCTTTGAATCTGTGTTTTGTATAGATCTTTTCTCCAAAATCACATGCAAAAGACTCTGTTGTGATTGTCATATGCAAAATCCACCAAAATGATGCCCTGGATGCACATGGTAACCATGAAAACAACAGGTTCCAATTATGGTACAGATCCTATATGGTATAACAGTACCAATTGTTCAAGTCCAGGTGGGTGGAGCTTAAGGTGTAGGGAACATTGTATTCAAAAATAAACAACAAATTTAGCTGTGATTGGTGCATTATGTAAGAGTTGGACTTTCTGTTAGGCTTAAAAAAAATTGAGCCTCTTGGCAACATGTGAGATTATTTTAATTCCTGACTAGATCATATTTTGTATTTTTTTTAATTTTTTCACAATGTGGTATACATGGCTGAAAATGTGTCTGTTGTGACTAGATAACTCTTACCCTGTCTAGTTCCAGCAGAGTTATCTCTCTTAAATGCAATGGAGTACCTGGTTTGGTCCTTGTCAAATTGACAATCTAACATTGTTCTCTATGACAGTGCATGACATGCATGCTGAACTAGGATAGAAAGCACATTTATTTCACAAAACATCAGCATTGAGGTATATGGAAAAAACAATTGGTACCGTGATACCTAAAGGGAAGAATAGCCTCACAGTGTATCCATAGAAACGCATACATGTGGGTGACATTTCTGAACTGTACTAGTTTGATGTAGGAAAACAAATGCATGCTGAACATTTTTGGTCAAATATTGAAAGTCTTTTAAGAATAAAATGTCTGAAATCTTCAGAAAATAGCACAAGTTGGCTTTGGATGGGGGCTTTTGATAACTATAGCTATGACAGACATAGACTTGTATTGCCTGATGGCTTTATGTCTGTATAGTCAGCTCCAAGATTGGCATACATGCAACAAAATAAGTTATATAAACATAATATTGTTGTTTTTGACCAAATAGTGACTATTTTATCTGCAAAAAATGAAAAATCATCTGTAAAAAATCAGCTATCTTGTTCTTGAAAGGCATGCCATAAACCAGGATAGAGACCACTCTAGGTACACTTGTAGATACATCACTTGTATCATGTAGGATATTCTGGTATGAGTAATTTTAGGTAATTTATTAAAGATATGGTATTCCTTCTCACTTTGATTTTAATTGTCCTGCTCAAATTGTCCATTTTTGTACACTTTCCTGTCTTGAAATTGTTCATGCAGCTTATTTAGATAAGTTCTCTTGCATTCCCTTTTGTTGAAGTAGCAGGGAATACCAACAGACAAGAACAGTTTCTTTAAGTCAGCATTTCCCACTGACACTTGTTTAAGCCCAATCATAACCTACTACTGACTTTCAATTAATTCTATTTATTTCTGTCTTGCTGTTCTTGTGGAATTTCCATATTAGGTCAAACATTACTGAGTGATAACGATATTAGTCACATAATTACCCATTCCTTCCATTCAAGTCCACACTGTTTTCCAAACTTTGCATCCCATTGCAAGAATCCAAATTGGCATGGGATCGTAATGGCATGTTTATGGCAGGCTGCACTTCACATGCCGGCATTGTAGAGAACATTAACTATGTGATATAAAACAGCCGTCTCATCTCATCTCAGAAAACAAAATTACATCACTTTTCAGGTCTCCACTACATATAGAAGCCTGAAGTTTAGGTTCTCACGTTATCAATAATGTATTTTTTGGATAATTTAATTGCATTGAAGTTAATACATGTGTTCATGAACTCATCTATACTACATGGATAATATACTGAAGGAAATAAAAATACCACACCTGATGTATATTATTCAGTTATCTCCCTTACACCAGACATAAAAATCAAGAAATAAAAACTCACATTTTCAGTGATTGGTTATGAAAATAAAGAAAAGATTTGTGAAGTATTATATTAGCCCTCAATCTTGATGCAAATGTAAGTAGAAGCAATTTAATAATTTCTCACAGTAATGTTTACAAGTTGAAAAACTGATAAAGTATGTTTTGTTTGGTTTAGGTATTTTTCTGCCTAACTGAAGCCATTACTGTTAATTTCTTATGTAGAAGAAATATAAATTATATGCATCTATATTATCTAAATTACTCACCCTTTAATATTAGATGGGAATGAACACCACTTCACCTGAAATTTTGGTGCATGTAAGGGATGTTATAGCACAAGTGCCTTCGGACTGTCCTTGGACCTATGGGGCACTGCCCCCAAATATTGTCCAAGGTAAGGTCATCAAACTTTCACTTCACATTCTTCTCATTGCTGCTTTTGTCTCCTTTAATTCCTATATCATAAGCTATATCTCCCTTTTACATACACACTTTCCTCCTGTTTTTAACTCCATTTGACTCGCTATACTTATTATTTATCTTTGGCATTTTTCTGTATTTTATTCCTCAAATTTCACCCCAAATCCAACATAACCACTTACAAGCTGTGATCTACTATATTTGGTGTCAGATTGGCTTATTGCATCAATTTTATTCACTACACAAAGGAGGGAAGCTTTCTATTTGTGTGACAAAAAGGATGGGTAGGTTGACCTTTGTGTGAGGACTGGGGGTTAATGACCTTATGTATCTACAGACAGTGTAAAGTGTTCAAAGCTTATACTTTATAATAAGATTGTGTCATGTCCACCTATCCCTGGTGTTAAGTTCTGCATCTACCATATAAAGTCCTTTATTTTAGGTGAATTGTACTTTTTGAAGTAGGAGAGGTACATACTATTTGGTACTTTGACCTTTGACCTAGTTATTACATAATAGGGTATAATGTGATTTATCCCATATCACCCATGTGAAGTTCAATAAGTGCTGATATGAATAAAACACAACTCATAGTTAAAACAATTCATTTTATTCCAAAAATATAGTTTGGTAGTAAAGCACAAATTTGAAAACAGCAGCTGAAATAGGTCAAAGACCATTACATACACATTAATGTAAGACACAGCTTGGTACCTCATAAAATTGTTTTTGACAAGCGAGACCAAGTACACTTGTTACTTGTACAGTCCCAAGATATATCACAGATTATTAGAAAAATTAAGGTTTGCTATAGGTATAACGGTACCAATTGCACAAGTCCAGGTGGATGGAGCTTAAGGTGTAGGGAACATTGTATTCAGAAATAAACAACAAAATTGGCTGTGACTGGTGCATTATGTAAGAGTTGGACTTTCTGTTAGGCTTAAAAGAAGCTGAGCCTCTTGGCAACATGTGAGATTATTTTAATTCCTATCTAGATCATATTTTATATTTTTTTAAATTTTTTCACAATGTGGTATACATGGCTGAAAATGTGTCTGTTGTGACTAGATAACTCTTACCCTGTCTAGTTCCAGCAGAGTTATCTCTCTTAAATGCAATGGAGTACCTGGTTTGGTCCTTGTCAAATTGACAATCTAACATTGTTCTCTATGACAGTGCATGACATGCATGCTGAACTAGGATAGAAAGCACATTTATTTCACAAAACATCAGCATTGAGGTATATGGAAAAACAATTGGTACCGTGATACCATATAGGACTCACGGTACTAATTCAACTCCCATAGTAAACATATGAAAACACCATGATATTAAAAATTCAATAACTTCAAGTTTCTGGGTGCTGATGATCAGACCTATATTTCTTCATGGCAACCATCCTTAGTGCAAGCTCCTGTGTGGAGAACACTACATGAGCCGCGACATTTTTTGATCTACTTGTGCATGAAACACGTTATCCATTCTGCACCTAATGAATCAGTTGCTACTTTCGTTACTGAGTGCTACAAGTCAGTCTGTAAAAACACCAATAGAATAGAATATTAACCCGTTTGTTTGTAACCCCTCCCTACCGATTTCAATAACGGAAACCTTTAATTTGATAAAAAGTGCAAGTAACTTAGTAAATTCATTGATTGATTTATATATACCAACCAGACTGTGAGGAGAATGTCCATAACACCTCATCGTCTGCGCGTTTCATGCATAACGGAAGTTTTCAGTATAATAGACGGACATGCTCGAGATCCATTTCCATTTCCTGGACCAGTCCATTTTCAGCAAACGGGTGAGTTCACGACAACTGATGTACATACATATGTCGTCTGCTTCCGATATTTACTGTGTCGAATCAAGCAATGGAAAAGAATGACAACAACAAATATGCCTTTCACGTGAATTTAACAAGCGGTTTCATTAATATGTTCATGAGAGCAAACGGATATAATTCCAAACTCTCAACGTTATGGAAATTTACTGAATTATCCGGCAGTTACCGAAGAGGATGACCTACGTCATTATGTTGTCTGATGTAAATAAACTAGCCCATAGTGTACGCAATATGGCGCCGTGTTAGTATAGAAAGTCCGTTAAGCGTGAAAGGTGCAAGTGGGTGCCAGTATTAGTGCCACTCTGTTCTCAGTCACGTACAAATTATAAATCAATGATTCAACTCACTTAGTTCTGTGCACTTTTTATCAAATTAAAGATTTCCGTTATTGAAATCGGTAGGAGAGTACAAACAAACCACAGGCACTTGATTCTGGGGTAAAGTAATGTGTACACTCACCAATTAACAATTGGTGAGTGTACACATTACTTTACCCCAGAATCAAGTGCCTGTGAAACAAACGGGTTAATAGACTCGGACTAATAAAAGTTGCCGAAACTATCAGTTGATTACAAACTGCCGATTTCTCTAACTCTTTGCAAGTATGATTTTACAAGGAGAAGTTTCATAGCTTACAGGCGATTGTGGAGATAATATTTGATTACCGGTGATCATATATAATAGATGGTTTAGCTTCCTATACAGAAGACGGGGCTTCATTTGACCTCGGTCTGTATTTCTTTCGGAGGCTGCTGCCATTGCTGTTTATATCTCACTGGACATGCGCAGGAAAGGTCTATAGTAAACCCGTACGGTGGGTGACATAAGTTACCAAGTTGCGGTTCAAGCAATGGTTTTGGATAAATTTTCAACTTAGTATTTTCCTCCGCTCATAATTTCACCAATTATATATGTTTAGTTGCAAATAATTATGCTTCTTAGTTTTCTAGTCTCAACACGAGTTTACAATTTTTATTTCCAAGTTCTCCAATATCAGCACTTTTCCAATGTTCTTTCAACTTTCAACGGTTCCTGGGCTAACTGCCAACTATACGGTATTTAAGGCCCGGGAAAGTTCAAAGCGGAAAACAGAAAGCCGGTGCAGACGCAACGAGACAAAAGAGCGTATGACACCGAATTTTCTTGGATATGTGAAAGTTAAAGTTAACGATCGGGGAATAAGTAAATAAAGACACTGACATTCGAGATATTAAAGATGTCTATTTGGTGTCCTTTGGTCTATATTAGCATTCATAAAATTTTCAGTTTAGATCAGATCATTGTGGAAAACGATTGATAAGATATGTAGATTCCAGGGTATATAAGAGGAGTTACTATGATATCGCGGTAATAACGAAACAAAGTTTGATTTTTCTCTTGTTTGCTTTATTATTATTATTATTATTATGTGGTTTTTTCTGGGGGGTTTTGCGATAGCATATACTTGTACTAATGTTAGGATCAGGCCGTGGAATCTATGGGAGATGCCATTTTGGTTAACTGTATGCTTAGATTATGTACAGTTTCCACAAGAACAATATCCAAAGAAATCTCAGCCACAAAAGTAACAGAGGTATGGCAACATTATCGCCAGTGTGCAAGTTACAAATGGAAGCAACTTAACGTTACACCTCACACTCTCAGAGGTACATAATGTCTGTAGAGAGAACCCACATGTTGCCCGTATATATCTGGCGTGACATAAATTCCATGTGACGAATCCGATTGTTGTCCAATGGCAACGCATAAAGTACAATCGCGTTCCCATAATTCTTTCGGTACAATCGCGTTCGTTGCATGGGAACGGTAGATACCGAATACATCCATAATCTGGCTGAAAATGGGCTGCTTTGGAGGTTGCTTTCGGGGATTTCGAAAATCGGTAGGTATATAAATATGTTTTAAACATAAATGTTTCCATTATTATTGCGTTTAATTCGTTGGACGCAAAAGATGTTGAAATTTATATGCAATAGTTCACACGATACCAAGTAACTTTATACGATTATCCATTGGCGATGACGTAATTAGCATTAGAGCTGTAAAACATAACATACTTGTGGTTGCATTATCTTAAAAGTCATTAAGTAGGAAATAAGAGATAGCATAATGATTTACAAAAAAAAACAAACAAACAAACAAACAAAACCAGCAAAGTGAATCCAAACCAATGAAAGACCCAAAAGCAAAGGTTGATGCGTTCTTAAAAGGGGTCGGGAAAGGATGAGGTGGTTGGGGCTGGATTGGATGGTAAAAGTGTCGTATACTGCAGTGTGTATTGGTTAGATGAGGAGAAAGGAAATTATTTGAAAGTTGATTCCCATGTTCAAGACCTAATAGCTTGTCCATAGAAACTTTGTACGCAACTGCATAAACAAAGAGAAGTCTTACACATTATAAATTAATATATCAGCTATATTTTTACGTTATCATTTACATTCTGCAAGCAACCTAATGATCTCAAGACATCAAAATTTCACCATTACCTTCTAAAGATATTTTACAAATAAATGTACGATAGATACCACAATTTATATTTATACCGTTTATTAGAGCTTTAAAATAATTCGAATATATTAGGAGGGGACCTAGAATTAAGTTTCATAAGGCTGGAAAGGGAGGGGTATAATTCCTTGATATGACATCCTACACACACACCATTAACTCACATTTTGTGTATATATTATTAACTTTATTGCTTGAGTTATCTAGGCATACATTACAGAATATTTCCAATATTCTTCCGGGTTTCGTTTCAATTTATTAAGATTTCTTCTACGGTCGAAATTATACATTATTTTGTAAAATACCACGAATGACTTATCTCGTTTCTTTCACTTCACAACTTACGAAACAAATAAGATTTTTTATTGAAGATAGGAAGGTTGTAATATATATGCAATATCTCAATGAAACACTAAAAGATGTCAGTGGGAGATAATTGATATTGCCGGTGGCGATATCACTTTAATCGCCATTGTGTCAATATCACTTTGGAACTACATTCTTTATCTATTTACGAGGCATATTAATGCCCGTTAAATTCTTCTTTTTCTCTCTCTCTCTCTTCCAAACAACAAAGAGCAGATTTTAAATATTATTTTTTTTTAAAAAATCAGGTTTCCCCCTGAATCGTTCAAATTGTCAGTGACTAATCTTACATGACCTGTTGTTGTTCAATATTCTATTTGTTATACTTGTTACACTCAAAAGCAAACCATATTTTTTTTAAAGAAAAAATCCTCTTAATTAACTAGTTATGTAAAAATTCTTTCAGTAGAGATTTTCACTGTCATCATAATCAGACTTACATGTGAACACGAGGGAGAAATCAGGCACTACTTGGCTTCAAGTGCAAGCCAAATTAAGTGACAATCAAAATTTAGGCGTTAATCTGTTGCCAAAATTGACTGCCAACACAAAGAAATCACATATGCATGCAGAAATAAACAAACATTGAAAAAAGTATCTTCTAAGTGAACTCACAATGTGCACAAAGGTATGGTTTAATTCTGTCACACTCTGAAATGACTTGGACCGATCTGTCACATTTGTACATCACGCCTACCCAAGAAATATTTAATTTGTCCTGATATCTACTCAAACAATCTCGATATGATATATATGAACGTAGATAAGATATGTATTAATTTAAAGTAACATGTTTTAAGATCAGCGAGAGATCTTTTAATACTAATGGGAACTCTTTAGATAAAGACTGTGATATCTGTACTTAATAAATATTAGTTTTATACATTACAAAGAGTATGTGTGACTTAGATATTAACGTAGGTTTAACACTTTTTCAGTCATATCGCTACAATGTCTGCAGTGTGACAGTTTATACTGATGTCTAGCACTGGGGCATCATGCCGCAGTCATGTAGCATGATGTCCCACCCAGTCACATTATCCTGACACCAGGCTGACCACTCTTAGCGCTAACCTCTTAATGCTGAGCGTCAAGCGTCAAGCGAGGCAGCTGTTAGTACCATTTTTGTAAGTCTTTGGTATGACTCCGCCGGGGTTCGAACCCGCGACCTCCCGCATCCGAGGCGGACGCTCTAACCAATAGGCCACCGGAGCGGTTCTTTACAAAGAGTAATACAATTGCGAAAAATATTAACTTTTGGTAGGACGGATTGAGATTTATTTCAATTGCGTGTTGTGGATCAAGACAGAATATGAAAGAATGTATAGGAAGGGATGATATCAAGCGAGATTATTCCATTTCGATCTCTGGATTTATTAATATCTTTGTATATTTAGAAGTTAATATGGCTCATATAACATTGTAATAACATTATGGATAATGATTTTAATGTAAAATATTTTGACAAAGTTTCTTAATCATTTTATATTTGCAGTGCGGCGAGTTTAGAGCCCGACTGCGCAATAGTTTCATTAAGGGAAAGGTTGTTCCCCAAGGAACAAGAGACGTAGGTGAGTCCACTGCAGTATTATTTTGTAGTACGGTGAAAAGTATAGTAGGGTTTTATCAAAATTATGATTTCATGTCTAACTCTGTTCTTCAAGCCTCGAGATTTGTATGCAGTTATTTTATGTATATCCCTAACTCTTCCCATAGTTCCAATAGGTAAGACAAAATCAATGCTTGACTCGTAATAACTACTCAGCTGTCCAAATTACAATTCAATTACACATTCATACTTGATTATGATAACCTTCAAATAGTTGCCTTCTGGTGATCATGAGCATCATATTGTAGCAACAAGACAAAGGCATCAACACTTTCTAATTGCATGTATGGTTTAGCACTGGTGGTTTTCAGCACTACGAAATGTGAGGAAGGCACAGACAAAGTTGTTGTACAAGTTTCAAGATGTAGAAAAAGTTCTCATGCCCATGCAACTGTACTTGGATTGCCATTTATGATTCTTTAGTTTAGGGAAAAAAAACGTGTTGCCTGAATCAGACAGCTGATGGAAACGACTGCTTTCATGAACTTGCAAAACATATTCAATGTTGACTTTAAAATAGTTCTTGTGTGTGTGTGTGTGTGTGTGTGTGTGTGTGTGTGTGTGTGTGTTAACTCGCACGATGATAGTCATTAGCATATTTATAAGGAATTTACCTTTAAAATTTAGACAGGAGCACCCAGAGTTTGCAATCTTATACACTTCCGTAAAAAGGCCCAGTTGTACAGTTTCTAAAACCCAAACCAGCCGTCATTATTTACATATCAACATTAAGAAACTGAATGTTCTACAAACTTTCTGGTTCATATACACATTTATTTTCTCACAACAAGGATTCTCAGTAGGGACAATCAAGACAATAACATCTCTGAACCTATAAACCCTGTGCTAAAATCGGAAAATCCAAAGATAAAACTTAAAACAAATTTGAACATTCACATATTTCATTGGTTCAAACATATTTATGCTATGTATAAAAATAAGTTATACATATTTTGCATTTGTGGATACTATACTCCTTGAGGCAGGAAGGTAAAATGTAGATTTTCCATATCCATCAGGAGACAGATTTTGTCTGAATCGTTGAGTAGTAAAGGCAATGTGGGATATGACAGTTATCCATGGAATGCTAGTAATATGGATAATGGGTATCCAAATAATAGTAACTAAAGCTTAATATGTAATTGAAGTTCTGCTTCTGACCTTTTAGCTCCATATTCTACTGCACCTAAATCATCCTTTATCTGAATTTGCATCTTAATGTTGGGCTCTTTTAGATAGCTTTTTGGGGTGTTTTCAGATATAGACTAGAAAATGCTGTAAACCGGGACTTAATAATTCTTTGACTGAGGTTAAATATTTGAGTGATGGATTGATTATATGAATTATCAAGTTTGTATTGAATGTGGATTAAAACGTACAGTTTTAGGTATACCAATAATTGTTTTTAAGTTGGCCTGGGCATAACGCAGGGTCACAAAAAAATGAATATGTTTTTTCTTAACAGCTGCATCTGAGAAACTACATGAACTAATTAGTTATGAAACAGGGACTTCAAACTCTTCAATACCTGATGGGGGCTCAGACAGAGATAGCAGGACCCCAGAGGCCCTCAATCGTGAGTAGATAAATGGTTCATATATTCAGCAGCCAACAACCGAAAATAGAAAATGAGGAGAAATGGAAGCGTGGCTCCAAAGACTGATGACTGCTTGATACATATTTATTAACATTTGGTTGTAGTAATCCTAATACGTAGGTTTGTGATAGAGACAGGTTTTTAATATAATTTACCTACTTCCTACTCTTAAGGTTGAATTTAAACAAACATTAATAATATATTTTCATATTTTATTAAATTTCATATGCTATACAATATTAAATCGGTGTAACATTTTTCCAAATCTTCAGTTGTCAAAATTATTTAATAGGAAAACTTATTGGCGGCAATATTGTTTTTGTGCGTTGCAGAAGTAGTTGAAGAGTTTGTGGAGTACGAAATGAAGAAAATAAAGGCACTGGGCCTGATTGATAACGACGTGCTCGCAGAAGAGTTGATGGCTCGAGGAGCCACATATGATGAGATTAGTAAGTGGAACATGTCTTGATATAAATTCAAACTGTTTTGTTACAGGTTTAATTGAGTTTTGTTAAGATCATTTTCTGAGCTAATACTCCAAATACACGAGACTGATAAGAATAATTTGTGACAGTTCCTTCAAATTCTGTTTTGTTTTTTTTTTTTTATAACTGACATCTACATTTTGTTCTCACATTGAGTAACTGGAACCGGATTCATAAGAGTATCTATATGAAAACATTCCTGAGGAATTACCTATAACGATCACATTTTCCTTCTATAAAAGCATCCATGAATTATTTGATTGCAGCACGATCACGTTTCAGAGATTATAATGAGTTTCATATATTTCTAGACGAGGCAGTTCGTAAGGAGAGGAAAGATGGAATGGCCACAGTTGAAATTTAAATATCTCTTACCCCATAAAAAAATATAAAAGGTTAGTGAATGAATCTTCACAAGGCTTACTTTGAATTTGCTTTCAGAGTTTTTTGTATTGCCAGATAATAAAACATATGCATTGCTGTAGCAATGATGGAAGTATTTGTATTGGCAGATAATGACATATTGATATTATTGTATGTTAGAGAGAAGCGATAATTTCCTCAATATTGAGATTTCGTTTTCTTTTCTAAATGTTTAATACTGAAATACACATTTTAGTCCAGCTGTAATCTTTGAACAAGTCAGCTCGTTATTGACCTAAAATCAAGACAATTGTTTTCTGAGGTCGAGGACTTACGGGAGTCTAATATGGGAGTGGACTAGAAGAAAGCAGGTGGCATATTCTATATGTGATGTTTTTTCTTCGAAGATTTACTTATCTGTTAGGGTGTGTACACTAAGAATATTTGAAACAGTGAACTTATCATTTTGGACGAATCTACGTACTGGCCACCTGAAGATTGCCAATGTTCCGTGAAACTGTTGTTTTTAACTTGCACGAGTTTAGCATCATTGGTATAGTTTTCATTGTATACTGATATAAATGACATCAATTGAATGGTCTCTGTGTATGCTTTTATGATTCTCAATTTTAGAAGTTGAAGTTTTTTTCAGCTAAAACAAAACCAGAACGAATTTAATATCGTTCACAATTCTTATGGCGTGTCGGACTGATTTAATTCAAACTAACACAGGATTGCAAGGGTATAACTCCACGAGATACAGCTATTCATAGTCCAATTTTCTCTTGTACTCGAACAGCTCTAAATAATCTGCAAACTATTATTCTGAATTTCCGTTTGTTCTTGTGTCACTGGAAGATTTATTTTAAGATCTGAAATATTATCTAAGAAACCATCGTGATTTCCTTTTGAAAATGTCTTCTGCATTAATACGAACAATATTCTAATGTAGATAAGTACAATCGGGGCAAACAATAATAAAGGGACTTAAGCACAATAGGGTAAAATTAACATTAATTTAAATTTCCTTCCATGATAAAATAAAGTTGATATGAAAAGCCAGTGGAATAGTATTTGTAAGACCATCAAGCTTGTTATTGTTTTGGGCAATACACGTTATATCAATTAGAACTGAATATGATATTAGGATATAACCATGGGATAATAGAAATGAAATGAAGTCATAAATGGGAAACAACTGAAAATTTTACTTCCACAATTCTTGAACAGTGATGAGAATTACATAAAAGGTCAAACATTCCTGAGACATATTTGAGTGAAACGCCATCGATTCACGATAATCCAACGCCGATTTAATAGATTTTTGGAAATATTTACATTGACTTATGCATTGTTTGATGGAATGCACATCTACTTTTTAACAAATTATTTGTGGTTGGTCGCCTGTCGGTAATTTTCCTGCAGTAAGGCTTTGAATTATGGTTTTCCTGAAACATTACAATTACTTATTTTAGTTTGAGATAAGAGGATTCTTTGATTTCTAATTCAGAACTGTACATGTTGCCCGTTTTCAAAGAATTACGATAGTAGTGAGTCATGTCTGGAAAGGATACTTAGCGACTACATTTGTTATTAAAATATACATGGAACCATTGCAGACCAAATTTGTGTAGAAAATCCAAAACTTGATAAGCATCAGAAGTTTTCTTTAATAGTATGAAAATGCATTCAGGTCATCAAAATGTGTTAACAAATTTGCGTACCATATCCTACCATATTTCATTTGTTTCGAGTCCAAGAAACGTATAAGAAATTAAAAACCGTTTATCATGGCATGGAAATCTATTGAGTTTATCTACTCCGGAATACAAAGAATTTTATTAAATTCGATTTCTTTTGCCGCAAGCGTTGTGAACTAATCATGCTAACAATAAAGTTTGTCAGAAAGTTTGAAAAATGTGTTTATAAAATAAACAATTGCTGTAATAGCATGAGCTTTAATCAAGTACATGAAAATACAAGACAAAAATAAAATTTAATGTGTCTTGGTTACATCACTTTTGCAAAGTCATGTCAACTAGGTTTTTGTCAAAAGATTAAAGTTCAATGAGTTTGGATTTATTGGGGCGTGTCCTTGGACAAGAATCAGTTTCAATAGCTTCAGCACTAATTAATGTACCTCCGTTGACGTTCCGTGAAATACCGTATTTAAACTAAATGTGAACCAGAACTTTAAAAAAATGCTTTTAAAACTTAAATTGAGATGTCTAGGCCTGGACATCTAATCATGTCATCAACATTAGAACACAAATAGCCCCAGCTCAGTTTCATTGTCTGTGTGGAGTGTATTTTGTGCAGTCTTACTCAAACGCTTCATGGGATGTCGATAACAGATGGAATATGTATGTTGTAAGAGACAAACAAAAGCAAAGACAAATTTAATCCTTACTTGCTGGGAAAAGAATTTCAATAATTGGGAAATGGTATTTCTTTTCAAACACTGACATGTCACTCAAGTAATTTTAGTGCTAACATACGTCAAATCTCTATTTATAAAAAATGTATTAGTTACCTTTGAGGTGTCATCAATTTTCTTGCAAATTTGCTCCGTAGTTTGCATAAATTTGTCATCTAAATTGTAATATTTTCATATTTTTGATAGCATTGCATATTAACTTGTCTTTATAATTGGCCATTTCTCATTTTACATTTTATTGAATGAAAATTATTCAGTAATGGTATTATGTTTCTTTTTCAGACTTTTCGTTCCTCCGAGCTAATCAGGCTAAAAATAAGCAATATATGTATATATCTGTCTGTATGTGTGTGTTTTAATTCTTAATGTTGTTTTTCTGTTCAAATGTGATCTTTATTTAACTTTATTTTGGTTTTTATTTTCCTTTGCATGACTGTAATCAATCAAAGAATTAAGAAAAAGAAAATCTTTTTCTCCCAACGTCACCTTTACAGCTGTAGTTTTGAAATAAAAATTTTAATTTTGGGAGGTTCAGGTTTCCATTTTTTTCAGAATTTATTTTATTAACTAATTATAGTTGTAGCCAGCAGTTCATCAGGGAAGTTGTTGGTTGTTTACGTCTATGGACGAAGTAGAATGAGTTCCAGTTTTGATGCAAAACTGGTGACCCCTGATGCAATTTGTTGGCATGAATTCTTCAACTGTTGACCTTCACACCTCTTTTTCATTCTTTTCTGATTCTGTATTTAAATACTTAGTAAAACGTATTTTTAATAATATTCCTTTTTTGAAATTATTCTTTGTTAGAATTCTGGTTATTTAGAAGTTGACGAGTTCTTTTATTGATGGTGGAGTGACCCAATTTATTGGTCAAATACTTAGATGAATTTTTTCATTACCATAGCTTGAATAACCAGAAATCTAGTCTTGAATCTTCATTTTAGACCAAAACTTAACGAAAAAAATATTCAAATTAGTTTAGTGCACGTTTTCTCATAAACGTTGATACCCACGGTTTGGATGGTAGAGCATATTCCGGATACAAAATATCTTCCAATACATGGAAATAAAAGGGATTCCCATTCAGCCTCCTAAAATTAAATACTGAAACCAATGCTAGATTATGAAAAATGTTTCGATTTTCCTTTGGTTGAACTTATATATATTTGATCTAAAAATTGTTGTAAATAGTCATGCAAAGGGAAACTGATTATGAACTTCATCATTCTGCAAACAAATTACAAAGTTATAGTTATAGTTATATATATATATATATATATATATATATATATATATATATATATATATATATATGGTTTAATTTCATATTGATCCCATCCTATTTATTAAATTTATATTTTACTAAATTTATATATTTTTCAAATGTGTGTTAGACTTTTCCATATTTATGGTTTAAGCTTTGATACATCCAATTTTAGCTTTGATTCATCCCATCTACTAAATATGTATTTAATGATATTGAGAAGTGTAATCATTTTTAACAGACACAGGAATTCAACACTATTTTAATTTAAATTGTTCACATTGGTTAATTTTAGGAAACTTATTTTATTTAATTTAAAAGGTATCCTGTAATAAGAGCATTTATGGTTTGATATTTGTACATCCAAAGTTTTAGTTTTTAATGTTAATTGTGTGCATGGCACAGTAGGCATTAGTAATAAAGCATTTAATAAATGTCACTGCTCTCAGCTTTTTTAAATTTGGTTTAATACCACTGACATTGACTGCCAACTTTGTCAAAATGTGTACAACAGAAATAATAATAAAAAGTGTACATGAAGAACTGAGGGAAGAAAATAAATGCTATTTTGGTAACTAGAGGCAAGAAAGAAGAAAATGCAAATCAATGCATTTAACCAAATATATCTGAATTATGAACAATACTGGAAATAATCTTTAGCAAAAGTTTGAATTTTACAAACATGAAACCAAAACATTCAAACAAATGTTGAAAATTATTAGTGCTCCAACAATTTACTTTCTTTGATAAATGGGTAGACTTAACGAAGACTAAAAGAAATCATTATACAGCTATTATTACTTGTGCTTCTTTGATTTTTCCAACCCGGATAATGTTTTCAGTGGTCAGAGGACAACCAAAAGCTACTGACATGTCTAAACAGGTCAAAGTGTCATTGAAACAGGGCCTTACAACAGTGATGCTTCTTGTCTTTTGATTCATTTATTTGCACCAAAAGCGTAATGAATTTTGGGCTTCCTTTCAGAACCATTTATGGAGGTAGTAAATTATAACTGTAGTTCCTAAACATTTCAATTTATTTTCTGTACTATTTGTAACATCTCAAGAGGAAGACTATCGTCATAGAGATTCAGTAGAATTCAATAGCAAAAGGAACCAACGATGTCCACCTCCAGTAGATTCTGTACAACTTTTCACATGTGAATATGTTATACTTGAAAGGTGTCTTTTGAATCAGACAAAATTACTTATGTCAATTTATACATACCATTGATTCTTCCTGTAAGCTGGGGATGGGGGGGGGGGAGAGATTTTGTCAGTGTCACCTACCGTTTGAGTGATTTTAATGTTTGGTTAATACATACATACATATATTTGATTGACACTTCGTTTTGTTACCATTCCACCCAAAGCTATGACTTTTATTGTGTCCTCGACTCATTTGTCTGATCATCACCGCTAGTTTACAAATTTAAAATCATAATTCTTAATCAGTCAAAACCAGAAATCAATCAGTATTATTTCATGATTAGCAGAAGCATGCATCATCTGTAGAAGAACTTGAGCATGATATCCAAGTCTCAGACACAAGGATATCAGCTCCAGTTTGTTTATGTCATGTCGGACACAAAATAAATACTGTGACTACGACAGAGAAATCTATGGTCATTTCATTAGGACTTAGTTTTATGATATTATGGCTGAATTCGTAAATTGTTATAATGAGATGAAATTGTCAGAATGTCTGGGTTATTTTACTAGAAAGCTATCAAGTCCGAAACTTAATGTGTGGAAAGAGGATTCCTTGATGCTCTAGAGAGGCCCCTAACCAGAAAAAAAAAAAATGGTGCACAAAGGGAGTACAAATTAGTGGAAAAAATAATTTGAGTCTGATGCTCTGTTACAACACATCGCGTATGGTATGTTGCACGGCTTGTTAATAGTTCAATTCAAGCCCATTTTGTTGTAAAAAAGATTCAAACTTCAAATAACAATAACAAATTTATTCTTTTTATTCTTGGCCGCCTCTATTAGTTTTGGCCGCCTCTATTAGTTTTGGCAATTCCATTACAGCTTCTATATCTCTGCTTTCCACAACATTCTTGTTTGTTTTACTTTCCATTTCTGATGCTCTCCAATGTTTGCTCCATATACCGTGTATTCTCGAATATAAGCCGAATAATTTCGGAAAAAATAAAGGTCTGGAAGAAGTGGGAGGAGGTCCTATTATCCGAGGGCCAAGGTCTAAACTGTAAGTTTTTTTGTTGACTACCATAATGGCTGTAAGTGTTGGGAGATAAAAAAATGATTTTTCCATGTCCCAAGACGTATATGAATGTGAAAAAACCCCAAACACATTCTCACTGTGCCAACACCTACTAAACGCTTATTAGGTGCTATGGTTGCTTTATTATTCTGCATGTGTATATTTTCTGATTTCTCCAAGACGAAATTAAATACAGGTAAATAAAGACTTCATAATTCATAGGCTGGTTCGAGTTCACCGAGGAGACAAGGCTGTATTATAATGTAAAGTACTTGCACACACAGGGGCGCGTATCGTTGCTTACAATTTACCTGTCATAGATGTACTATATACTTACTACAAGGGAGGACACTTCTCCCCTTTCTCGCGCAGCCTATCTAAGAATAAACGCTGATATTTCAAGCTACATTTCGCGCAGCATAATAAATTTGGTACCGATGTATAGCTCAGGAATTCGACTTTGTACGTGTATCCGAAGTTTGGCTTACTATCATATCTTTAAGGAATGCCAGACCATTTTCCCATGCTACTGCATTTGGAACTTACTGCGTGCATCTAGTGATTTCGTCTCGGACTTTTGATTCTGTTTCTCCACGGGTCATTCACTTTTTAGTGTTTATACCTATTTAGTTTGGGGAATCGGCTTATATGCAAACAAGTTTATATTGAGTATAAATGGTATATTTTGTTCAATTTTGTTTCACATCATTTGTTATACGACATTTCATTGTCCTAGTACATCTGTATTTAAACCTTTCATCAGCAGAGACTTCTGATATGTAATTACAAGGCATCAAGTATCCATGATCACTCTTATGTTTTACTGAATGTGCACGGTTTATATCGTCGATAAACGCTGTCAGGCTTTTACAACTCTTCTGTTCTTTTGCAATTATACATTTTACAGTTTCTATTTTTCTGCAGAAAAAATAGGCATCAAACCAGGCAGTGATGAAATCTGCATCACAAATAAATCCAAGTTGACTTGTGAGTGTTTGTGTCTGTGTGCGTGTCTGTGGTCTCCACATTTCTATCAGTAGACATTGCAGAGGCCTTATATTAAGTCTTCCATGGGTACTATATTTGTTGCTGCATTCAGGGTTATAAGGAAAGCGGCAGCTTCGAACAGACTACGAAATCTTCTTGAACACTGTTGTTATGAGGAGAAACTGTATTGGTGTCATCTTTTCTGGGGAAACATAAAATACCCTTTGAATAGCAAAGAAATTCATTCCCATGTAAACAACCATTTGAGTTGTCATATCTGATTTCAACCCCAGAAAAGTCAATGTCTTTCAATAGAGTGACAAAATCCTTTATAAAATTTTAAGCCTATGAAAATATTCTTAATTTTTGGGGGGATTCTGGAATCCAGAGCCGGAAGGCTGTGGATACATATGGATGAGAAGAATGTGGTCATTTGTTGCCATATGCCCATATGTTTCATCTTCCAATGCTTGACCAGTATGGCACGACACTTGGTCTCCCAGTTCATAATACAGAAATTTTCATCTGTTAAAATCCTTTCTGAAATTATTTCATGAAATTTTTATCATTCTAGATTTTTGGATTGTCCAGATTTTTAGTCAGAGAGAAGTTTTAATAATTTAAATATAACTAAGGAAATATATATTGCATTAATAACATTTTAAAAAATGCTTGGACAGTATTTTAGTATTTTGAAAGTAAAATGAATTTCAGATTTTGGAAGCTCTACAAAGCATTTTTTGTAGATTTTTCATATTAAGTAGGTTGTACATTTCTCCATCTATTGGACTGCACCCTGATAGTACCAACACTATATTCACTTACCAAATTTAATACAGAAAAAATACACGTGTGATTTAGGCTTTTAACGTAGCTTTGAGAATGTTTCAGTTATATTGCTACGATGTCTGCAGTGTGTCAGTTTATAATGATGTCTATCACTGCAACATACCGCAGACCTGTAACATGATGTCCCACCCAGTCCCATTATCATGACACCAGGATTACCAGTCCTAATGCTAACCTCTTAATGCTGGGCACTTAGCAAGGCAGCTGTTAGTACCATTTTTATCATTCTTTGGCATGACTTGGTCGGGGTTCGAACCTGCAACCTCCAGCATCT
>JAECUM010039209.1:0-2500 GCA_016617855.1 Megalonaias nervosa
TGCACTGGATCTTAACAGGATCATGCGTCAAGGTTTGACTAAGCTAATTGTTCAAAATCTTGCAAGAAGAAGTGCAAAATCAGGTTATTATAACCAGCCAACGCGCTCTCAGCTCTCACTGAGCCTTTGTCAAAGGTAAAATTACGAAACAGAGACAAACAACAAACAATGACCATCAAAGAAAAGCTTCATGCATATTATTATGGATCTGATAGAAGTGTTATTTCAGAATTTAATAGTTTCAAATCTATTTAGTTTTGAACTACAAAAGAACAGCACCATCTACATCTAATAATTAATTATGAAGTAATGTAGCCGCAGATTATATTCCATAATTCATTTTATCTTTGTTAACAACAGCTTCAACAATAATACAAATATCAACAAGAACTAAAACAAGGCAGTAATCATAGGTAATTGAATGAAGAATTAACTAAATTTCTTCTTTGAGAAAGTGCACTTTGGTTTGGCATGTAGTTCTGTGGTGCTTTGAAGGGGGGGGGGCCAGACAGGCCTTCATTGATAACCGTTACTTATGTAATAAGTATGTTTACGGTAGAAGAGCAAAACAAAACAACCATGAAAGTTGCAAGAAGGATTATGGAGAAGATTTGAAAAATACAAACTTTGGCTTTTAACTACTACTTTTTAAACCAACAGGATAGTGTGGCCTGTACGTAAATAACATTATATCCTCATAGTTTTTAACTAAAAATTCAAGAATCGTGATCGATTATAGGGGTATACTCGAACATCAGGTTCTGCAGACTTGTAGACAAATTTTCACTTTAATCAAGAAATATATATATATATATATATATATATATATATATATATATATATATATATATATATATATCGGAGACATTTCTTTCTCCATTGAAGGTATTACTTCATGCGTATGATTGTACGTATATTTTCTTCATATACCGAATAGCGGGTAACTTTTGCGGATGTAAAATTTGGCAAGTTTGTTTTTCATTTTAGCTAGTTATATTTTAGCGATAATGGATCTTGATCCATACAGGAGATGCTTTTTAAATTGGTAAGTTTTTGACAGCATTTATTTCGAGATCACACTATGACTGCCAAGCTGGCAAATTTCTCCGCCACTGAGACGTTCTGCTATATTGTATGCAAACCTGAATTCTCTATATATCTTCTAGAGCGTATATACATTATTTCAATACGTATTTTCTTATATTGCAATACCCGTCTGTTCTGAGAATGTATCATCAATCTGCTTTGACTTTATATGAAAGAATAAATAATTATCTCTGTGTCAATATGGTAACAATGTATTCATTTATAGTAAAGATGAAAATGGCATATCAGCGGCCGTCGCAAACATTTTTAATACCTTGTAATAAACCAAGGGTGTCTACCTAGCGAATTTAACCCTGGCGTAAATCCTGCTAGAAGTCAATTGTTTTCCCCTTATTTCCAAGGACTTCTCGACAACAATCATTGTCTACTGAAAATTCCAACGCGTCCTGACTATAAATAATTTTCCTTTAATCAATGCATGACCGTAAAAATCACAAAAACACATTTACATGACAACTTCACAATTGCATGCCAACCTCACAACTGCATGGTTTCTCCTTATTACATTTTCGTAAAGTAACGCCAGTATTTCACGCTGTAAAAATACATAACTTAAACACCAAATACAGGTAACTATGTTTCCTACTCTACCCCAGGTAAGTCAAATGATGATTTTTGGCTCATTTCGCCTGTAACTCTGTACCATATTTACCATCATAGCAACAATAAAAGGCGTCCCCAGATAATGGAACTGTCCCTTCTCAATTATTCCATTATACAATTTATCAGTCCCTATCATAAATACTTCACATGGAGAGACACAAACAATCCACACAGTTAGATTTTAATAAGGACTACTTCGCGACATGCCTACTTATGCGGCTCTGACCTGAACGCACTACGAATTATAAAACCAGTTCTCATAAAGTCTGCTCTCTGTGATGTTTGCCCCAAACAAATGGCTCATTATTCGTGCTGAAGACTATTTCCCCAACACCGACTTCCCATAATCAAATAAGTAATCACGAAAATCTAATAAATCCTTAAAACGGGGAGCTATATACAAGTGGCGACTATTCCAAATTTATCACAATATTAATTAGATAATTTACGTATTATTTTAGATCTAAATAATTTACATACTTTTGTAGCTCTAAATATGCAACGTGTTGACTAATGAATAAATTCATCTTCAAAAATTCCATTTTAAAGCGTCTGTGAACATCGGAAATATTCCTCCTCGGGTTTTTTAAAAAATATTTTATGCAAAAAGTGGATCCCATTTTGCTCCAATATTCTATTTCTGGGGGAATATTTAAGAACAAAGCTAATATTTCATTAAACTATTTTTTAAGTTTATAATTCCTATTAATAACAATATACTGACCGCACTTTATTCATATCTGTCTTTTGGTGGTCAATGTCATAATTTTAATGAAGATAAACTACGGTT
>JAECUM010039209.1:5000-43010 GCA_016617855.1 Megalonaias nervosa
TTGAATCCATTATTAATATTATTTTAACTTGCTGTATTTTACAGGCCATTTGATTTTATAACACCCCCACATATAACTGACCTGGCATCATCTAAGGTATTCTTCAGATACCACTACAAACTGGAATTGAAAACAACCCATTGAAGTTTGTGTTATAATACACACAGCCCAGTGTAAATAATATGTCTGACCCTCAGAAATTAATGTTGAAGTGATGACTACCATCATCTCTTTCAAGAACAACAAGACACGAGACTGGTTAAAATTCAGTATATATATATATATATATATATATCTGTGTGTGTGTGTGTGTGTTTGTGTAAAGTCTCTGCAATCATAACCTGATTACATACATACACATTTCTAAGTTTTGATGGAAAATTATTTCAGAGTCACAATTATGTACAGTGAAGGAGTAGTATAGGTAGTTGAGGTTCCGCTCTCAGGAAACCCCCTACCCCTCCAAAACGTTATACGTTAACATTTTGTCAGCAGCCTTTTTTAGCTGAAAATGATGACCTTCATATTTCTGACAATTTTGTAAGAGATTTAATTCGATTAGAGCAGCCTCAAGTTATACTGGTATAAAAACTAAAATAATAAGCGATTGTGTTAAAAAAGTTGGATATCATATATCACCAAAATATAGGTCAGTTTGGTTATTCGCGACTGAAAATGATATGAGAATAGCGGGTTGGGCAGATGATGTGATGACATTTATTGACAATATGGTTGATATTTTATTTGATAATGATATTTCTAAAGCTGTACAAAATTAAACATCTACTGTTGTAACCCATATTTATGATAATCTTTTTCATATCTGCTGACTCTCATTGGTAGAATATCTGTTAACATACTGTCAATAATAGGGAACTCGCGTATTAAATCATCCATATTATATTTTATACCCCGTAAATAAGATCGTATTTGATCAAGTAATTTTTTATAGGTGATACTTGCTGTTTTACAAGCATTTTTTTTAGTCGCGAGACGAGGTTCAATTTTTTTACACGCTGTTGCAAGAGAAACACCGACACCAGATATTATTAACAAAAACGGATTTAATGATGCGCCACTTGAAATTATACCAGAGCTAGTCATTAACAGTGGCAAATATGATATCACTCGAAGTATTCTGTTATAGTATTTGTAACATTTTTTCACACACCAAAGCTTTTTATGATAATATTTGTAATATTGCATTAGAGCGTCCACATCTTGTTTTGGAATTTTTTTTTCTGAAATATGATTGAAATCAACTATATGTTTTTTTCATTTATATAATATTTGTTTACATATTTTATACAATAGTGTCAGTTCATGGGTTTGATTTATTATACTGTCATTTAATCAATCATAATTAATTGACGAGATTTAGTTACAAATTCCAGACAAAAAAGTAATGCATTTTGGTTAATTTTTTTATCAGATGGTTCCAGTAGAAATGTTCCTTCGTTTTTCTTATTTATAACCATCAGTGCAGGATTATGATATACATCCGGTGCTGATGAAGTAGACGCAGTAATGTCAGCGCCGTACAAGGATAACCTGTATAACCCGATTACTTCTGCGGTATGTTTGATAGTGTTACTTTGCGGTGTCCATGTTCTTGATCCTGATAATACTGCGTACGCGACACTTCCAATTTGTCCGAGTGGAATTTTAGTAAATAACTCTGTTACTAGATTAGTTTTTTCAATAATACCAGGAATTCCGATAACAATATCGTTTAGTTTTGTGTTAATATCGGAGAGTTTAATATCTACAATCGCTGGACTTCCAAAAAATTCATTAATAGATTTGTTTATATTTCTACGAAAATTTAAGAACGTTTGTATGTGATTAGTAAAATTAGTATTTAGTGTAGTCATTTCATTATTAATTGTAGCTAACGAAGTTGTCATAGGAATTTCCTTATCGTCTACATATTTCTTCGTTGCTGCGTCAAAATCTGTTTCTGGTGTTCTGAGATTATTAATACCATTATTGTTCATGTTGAGAAATGCTCGCATTATACCACCGTTGACTAACACATACTTAGATTCTTGATCATCGACGTATTTTTTTGTTGCTGCGTCTGATTCTGCAGCTGGGTTTCCAAGGTCTATAATTTTTTTTCCTGACATATTGATATTACCTGTAACTATCCCACCTATTTTATCAAGTTTATTATCATCAACATACTTTAACTGCAAATAACTTACCGCTTGAGTTTGATTTAAGTTTGCTGGTGGATACCTGGTCTCCAAATTTATAATTTTTTTTCCTGGCATATCTAAGTTACCGCTTAAAATTCCACCAGATTTATCTAGTTTATTATTGTCGACTAATTTACGTTGTGCATAACTAACAGCTTGTGTATTAACGACATTTATTGGCGGATAATCTGTTTCTAACTCTAGTACTTGTTGATTTGACATAAACAGATTTCCCGTCATTGTGTCGCAGGATATTTTTAGATAGCCTGATAAATCAACCTTACCGTCTGTTATTGTTGTACTTTCAGCTGATGAATCTCCTACTAATGTTCCAAATTTTGTGTAATAGCTCATTATTTATTTATCGTTTGACAATTTTTATATAGCATAAAATTATATAACAATAATGACAAAATCATCGATATTAAATTTTGATACAGAACGTTTGGTGAAACACAAACATCACAATGAACTTCCAGATTGTCATTATCTTATTGTTGGAAGAACTGGATCGGGGAAAACAAACTTGCTTATGAATTTACTTTTAGGAGATAATTTTAACTACGATCGCGTTTATATTTTTTTACGATTAACCCACAGCAAGATAAATACGAGCTACTTAACAATTATAATAACAAACTTCGTGATGATCTTGAGGCTGGTGAAGATTTTTTTTATTATCAAACAACCAGAAGAACTTCTTCCAGTTAATCAACTTGATTCGACTGAACACATGATAGTTGTTTTTGATGATATTCCGCTAAACAACGAAGAAATGAATAAAATAAGATCATATTTTTCACTGTCGCGAAATAAAAAATGTAATTCTATTTATCTCGCCCAAGGTTTTTATATTGTTGACAGATTTATTAGGCGAAATACTGGTTGTTTTATATTATTTCCAGGACCTGACAATGTTGACGTTAGAAATATCGCGAACGAGCAATGTGGCGATGTAACAAAAGATAAATTTATTGAATTATATCATAAAGCAACGGCAAATAAATATGACTTTTTTTGTTTGATAAACTAACAAATGATACGAGTAAAATGTTTCGATGTTGCATTGAAAAATATTTACAATACTTTTTGTACAAAATAGTATATATTTAATGGAAAGACAAGCAAAGTACAGAAAACATATAGAAAATCTAAAAAAAACTTGCGCAATCTCAGGCAAAATTTAAACAGCAAGCACAGCAAGCACGACGTGGTCAAGTGGTTGCAGCAGAAACAGCAGCATCCGTTTTCAAGCCAGTTACTGAAGCTTTACTTGGAAAACAACCTGAAACTAAACCATTATCAGAAGAAGAACTTAAGCGGCTACAGGAAAAAGGTTTACTCGAACTAGTTAAAGAACATCAAGAAGCAACTACTAGAGGAATTACTACTAGATATGATGCGAAGGAAAAAAGATTAGCTGAGGCACTTGTAGCAAATATCGCTGATCCTGCTGCAAGACAAGCTGAACTAAGAAGGTTGTTGAACAATCCACTAGAGCTTCAACGAAGATTAGCAGAAGACGCAGTAGTTGGACCGATTGAGAGAAGGTTAGAACAAGAAGAAGAACTTAGAAGAGAGAGGGAAAATATAGAAGAAAAAAGAAGATTTGACCATGATTTAGAAAATATAGATAGCAAAATAAGAGATAAGAATATAAAGATTTTAATAAAAAAATATAGTGAATTTAGTAATGTGAGAATATATCATGTTGGAGAAGATAAATTTAAAGCTGACGAAAAAATTGCAAAATTAAAAGAAATAAAAAAGAGGGTGATGAGCATCTCAGAGAAGTAGTTTTAGAAAATAGAAATTACTATAACGACATTAAATTATATCGACATGGAATTATCGCTGATCTTTATGTTAAGGTTATTAATAATATAAGAAATAAACGATACCGTAGTGATAGTCACTTTGGCAGCTTAATTAATGAAGCAAAATCATTAGATGAAAGACGAGAAGAATCAGCATATACACCACCAACTCCTACGATGACTGAAGAAGATTTACTAAGTTCAGAACGTGATAAATATAAAGACAAAACAAAAGAAAAAATAACATCAGAAGAATATTCTAATTTTATGGGGAAAAAATAACATTTTAGACGTTGATAATATGTATAATTGGGAAGAAGATGAATACGAAGATCTCATTAAAAAATTAAAAAATATCATAGAAGAAGGTAAAGGAGCTTATAAAGAAATTAGTACAGTTCCAATGGAAAATATTGAAGAACTTTTTGAAAAAGCTAGAAATGATACTATTGCTACTGTTTTTAAAACTACTGCAAAAAAAAATTAGAGATAAAAAATATGCTAAAGAGGGACACACTTTTAAAAATTTATTTGAACATTATGATAGTGAGCGACTAAAGTTAACTGAAGAAGAAAGAAAGAAAAAAACTGGAACTGGAGCTAGAATATTTTCATCAGTTACTGAAATGATAGGCAGATTAATGCTATTGATATCATCAAAAGAAGCTGGAAATGTTGGTGCTGAAATTGACAATGAAATTATTGACATACTTGATAATTTGAGATCAGAAAATTTATTAACATCTGACGAATACGGAACTTTACATCCTGATTTGATTTAATCGCGGCGATTTAATTTTATAAATTTGTGTAATGATTTTATATAAAAAATGTCAGCAACATTATTACTAGACTCTAGCCAATCTGATAAAGATAGCACAAATTTTTCTGTAAATTATATTCCGCCAATAGAACTAGATCGTGAGAAACAATATGAAATTGGACTAATTTCCTGCACTTGTTGGCATGTTATGGCTAATGTAAAAACTGGAATTATCGATGAATTTGCATGTACTGTTCCTTTACGTACTCCACCATTTGTCGCGTGGAAAACAATTAAAATTCCACAAGGAGCTTATAATGTCACTGATCTAAATAAAATAATAAAAGAACTTATAACAAAAAATAAAGGTATAGCTGATAATTTTGAGCTTACACCAAATTATAATACGTTACGCGCAAGAATGAAATTAAAAGATATAACAGTTAGTCTTGTATCACAAACAAGTATCGCACCACTGATAGGATTTTATAATTATGTATATCCTGCTCTTAATCGTGATAATCCCGAAACGTATGACGGCCAACTGCCAGTAAATATAACTGAAGTAAACGCAATATTGGTAAATTGCTCTATTGCATCTGGATCTTATTCAGCTAAAGGTAGTAAAGGACAAACGATATATAGTTTTTCACCAGAAGTTCCACCAGGATCTCTTATGCAAATTAGTCCACGTCAGGTTATTTATTATCCGTTAAACGTTGAAAATCAAATAACAGAAGTAAATATGCAATTGACAGATCAGTCTGGAAGACAGTTAGATCTTAATAATGAAATTGTTACTTATTATTTACACCTACGCGAACAGTAAACATATTTTCTGAAAGATTTGGTAATAAAATTATGCAACCTCTGATATAATGAAACAGAGAAAAAAAGTTTATCGAAGAAAAATAGTAGGAGGATTTTTGGGAAATATATTTGCTAAAATTATAGAAAATGTTCCAGGAATAGCTCATAAAGTTGCACCAATTGCACTTGACGCATCAAAAGCTTTTGCAACTGGAGCTGCATCTGCTGCTGGAACTGCTGTGGGGCAAAAAATAGCTGATAAAATAAAAGGCGATCCACAACGTGGTATACCGACAATCAAACAAGCTATTTCAGAAATCGTACCAACAAAAGCAACTCAACGCGCAATGATTACAACGACAAAAAAAAAACTTTTATCGCCACGAGGAGAACAAATTATACAAAAATTCATATCTAAAGTAACAACACCTCAATAATTTTGTATAACCTAATAAATAAAAAAAATGTCTGTAAAAAATTATCTCGATTTAGCAGAAACTTATGACACAGACGACACAGAAACATAATTCGAATACGTTGAATATCTCGATGAAAATTCTAACGAATCTAATAAAGCTGGCTCCAGAACATTTAATACTCGAGACGAGGACGTATTTCTACTGCCTCATAGAGCAATGTTGGAAGTTCGTGGCCGGATTATGACAGCACCTGCCGCACCTGCCGCAATTGAAGTTGGAAGAGAAAAAGCTCTTTTAAATGACGGTTGGTGTTTATTTAGAAGTGCTAAATATCAGATGGCCAATCAATCTGTCGAAGATATTTCAAATCACTTACAAGTTGCAAGTACAATATTAAATATTATTTCATTTTCCGACGACTATTCCAAATCAACTGCAACTAATATGATGTGGTTTAAAGATACTGGAACTGGTGGTGCAGGTGTTATTACATCAGCTGAATTTATTTCAGGAGGAGTAGCTATTATAACTGCTGTGGTTGATGCTGCCGCAAATGCTGTAACTGTAAGAGATCTTCTTATTATTAATGCTGCTATGCTAGGTATAGACGCACCAGCTGCAAACGCTAATGCAGACGCTACAAGAGTCTCACTTATTGCAGCTTGTAATAATCTTAGTGTAACACCACCAGGTGCGGCAGCAAACGGCACTGAAATGTTAGCTCATTTTAATAACATAATTGCTAATAACAGAAGAAATGTACATTACAATGAGGGTTATACTAGGAGAAAGGCACTTGCAGCAGGATCACGTCAAATTACAATGATGCTGCCACTAAGTACAATATTTGGCTTTTGCAGGGACTACAATAAGGTATTTCGTGGAGTTAAACATACGCTTATTTTAGATCGATCAGATCAAAACGACTGCCTGTTTAAATCTGGTGGAAATAATGCACAATTTGTCATAAACAAACTTGCATTATGGATGCCAAGAATAACTCCGTCTATCACTAATATGGCGGAATTAAATGATATGCTGGAAAAACACACAAACAGAATTTATTTTCAGCAACATAAAATATATCAAACAGCAGTTCCGAATACCACCGACTACACATGGCGAGTCACAACAACACCAAGTGAACAAAAGCCACGGCAATTATTTGTTGTATTTCAGATACAAGTTCGACGTAACAACCAGGAACAAAATAATGCTATATTTGATAATGCTGATGTTAGACGAATATACCCTAGAATAAATTGAAAGCAATATCCAGAACGAGCGATAGAATACAATTTTGCAGATGACGCTAATAAAAACATTACTAGACCATACATGTATTTGCTCGACGCACTGCAAAAATATCAAGATGTTGGAGATGGATCTCAGATATCAGTAGAGGAATTTTGTACAAGTTATCCGATATTTTATTTTGATGTTAGTAAACATAGCGAGCGAGCTGTAGACAGCACAGCTGATATTGAAATTACTTGGACACTAGGAGCAGCTCCAGCCCCAGCAGCGCAGCTAAACGTGTATGCGTTAGTAATAAGCGATAGATTTGTTACAGTTGACTCTGTCGGAGGTAAAATGTCAGTCCAAGTTTAATCTGTAATTGTTATATAAGATGACAAAATATATTGTAAAAGAAATATATTTGACTGATGGTCAAGTTAAAAAATTAGCAGCTGCTGTTGCAAAAAAAAAGACAAGTATCATTAAAGGTCAACCATAACACAGCGGATACTTTAACAAAATTAATGTTAACCAAAAAACAAGTAAATAAATACGATCGCAGAAAACCTTTTGTTTTAAATTTAAGCGCTGCACAAATAACTGCAATGGCAAAACATGAGTGTTTCTTCGGTCCGGCATTATCTGTAATAGCCAGAACGTTAATACCAAAACTTTTGCCAGTGTTAGGTACATTAGGATTAGCAGCAGCGTCTGGAGCAGTATCTGGCGCAACGAAAAAGGCAGTTGAAGGTAGTGGTATAAAGAATATTTTCGTACGAGATCAATAGTAACAATTTTATATGATGGATAAATATAATGCCTAAAAGAAAAACAACGACGAAAAAAAATACACCGACGAAAAAAAAAAGACACGACAGAGGCGAAAAGGTGGATTTATTCCAATAGCCCCGTTACTAGCAGGATTGGCAGGAAGTCTATTGCCAAATCTGTTAGGAGTAGGACGAGGACTAATGTTGCCAGGAACAAGGAGATAAAGTCTGCGTTAAGTAATTTTGATATACTTGATAAACTAAAAAATGTAAAAAATTTCAGTGGAGTTTATTCTAAAGATGAACTTATGGCAATTCCATCACCAGAGACGCTAGCGTCTCTAGGTTCGTGTGTTATAAATATACAAGATTTTAACGACGGATCTGGCACACATTGGGTAGCTGTCTACGATAATAATTATTTTGACTCGTTCGGAATTCCACCAAGTGACGCAGTAAAAAAATATATGAGTAGAGTACAAGATACGAAAATAATAAATTATTCGTCTAATCAAATTCAACCAGTTGGAACTTCCGCTTGTGGATATTATTGCGTAATGTTCATTAAACAGATGACCAAAAATCCAGATTTTTTAAAGTTTATTTTGCAATTTGACAAACAACCTTCTCACGTTAATGATGAGATTGCATTAAATTTTATCTAAACTTAGATATACAATGTCAACATATTGTCTTAAGTGTAAAACTAAAACAGAAAATAAAGACCAAAAAAACAGAAAAAACAAAAAATAATAGAATAATGCTGAAAAGTATCTGTGCAATCTGCGGAAGAAAAAAAAAGTATGTTTTTACCGAAAACAAAGTTGTCCGGAGCGGTTACTCTGAAATTATTTTAGTAGACGACTAAATAAATAATGACATGCGGCTGCGATTGCGATAGAGATTTATGTCTCGATCAAAATAAAATTGTTACATATTGTCAGAAATGCAAAAACAGAGAAATAATTGGAACAGGTATAGATATACATAAATTTATTGGAAAATTGCCGAAACCAAAATGCGGTTGGACATTGCCAGGCCATAAATACACTGGACCTTATAATCCTCTTGATAAACAACTTGACGAAAACGATAATCCTCTGCCAGGACAAGAGCCTTAAAAACAATTTGACGCAATAGCAATGCGCCATGATATCTGCTACAGAGATATTGATCTTCCAGAAAGCGAACAAAATAAACACAGCTGCGATAAAGTAATGTTAGACGAACTTCGTGATATGAAACCTGTAAAAATGCGAGAACGTGTTGACCGAAGGCTGGTCCAGGGTTTTATTGGAGCAAAATATAAACTCGGACTCGGTAAAGAAGAATTATATGATGATCTTCCAACTGAGCTACACAGACCTAAAAAAAAAGTTTCCGCGACGTAAAGTTGTCGCAAATGCCGTTGATGATATCTGGGCGATAGACTTAGTTGATGTTTCAAATCTAGCCCAATATAACGTCGGCGCTGATCGCGCTCCAAAGAGATATCTTTTTAATGTTGTAGATGTTTTTAGTAAATACGCGTTTAGTATACCTGTTTCGGATAAAACAGGGACATCGATGACTGATGCGCTAAAACAAATTATTGTTAATACAGAAAGAAAACCAAATAGAATCTGGACTGATCATGGAGCTGAGTTTTTTAATAAAAAATTTGAACAGTTTTTAGAACAAAATAACATTAAAAAATATGTTACAGGAAATGAGGAAAAAAGCGTCATCGTCGAGCGATTTAATCGCACGCTCAACGAAAAAATCCAGAAATATTTGACAGCTAAAAATACGAGTAAATATGTTGACAATTTACAAAACATTGTTGACGAATATAATAACACGAAACACAGATCCCTTTAGCTGGGCAAAAGTAAAATGTCCCAAATGACGCGATTACAAATCCAATATTAGCAAACGAAAACATGTACCGACGACACAAATTTAAAGTTGGTGATAAAGTTAGAATTTCTTTGACGAAAAAAACATTGAGAAAGGGTATACTCATAACTGGAGCGAAGAAGTATTTGTTGTTGATAAAGTACTTTTAACAATACCAGTTACATACTCGTTGAAAGATTTATTAGGTGAGCCTATAACTGGCAGTTTTTATGAGCAAAAACTTCAGAAAACAGAACAAGATATATTTGTTATTGAAAAAGTTATTAAAAAGCGCGGCAACAAAAGTTTAGTCAAATGGCGTGGATATGGCGATAAATTTATTAGCTGGGTACCAACTCGGTCGATCTCATCGACAGAATAATATTATTATAAATTTCCTCATATTTTATTAGTACTGACTTACATTTTACTGGTTTGCATAAAGAAATTAAATGTAATTTTCTTGCACCGTCCATTGACATTAAATTAAATATTTTAACAAAAATAAAATCGTATTTCATATTTCTTTGTTGTCCAGCTATTTTTACGTTTAAAAAGGGTTTTATAAGCTGCCAAAATATTTGATGCTGGGCAACAGTAAAATTAAATTTTATTATTTTTTTAGCGATATGGTACTTAACATCATATCGTCCAGTTGTTGGTCTGCTTAGATATTTTTTGCTAACAACATCATCTTCATCGTCGTCATAGTTATGCAAAATATCTTTTTCAGTATAATCAGCAAATCTGTCATTAGTAATATTTTCTGATGTAAAATTCGAAACTGAAACAAAATCTTCCGAATTGAGTTTAGCCAGCCTCTCAATTAAGTTCATTATTTAATAATCTTTTGTCTAATTAATAAACAATAATATGTTCGGAGAAATAAAATATCATCAGCGAGTTAATATACTAAATCATAACGAATTAGCTGAAGCAATTCGAAAATTGTTTATTTGGGTATAATTTTTATTGTGTTGATGTTATGATAACATTAGGCGATTCTGACAAATTTTTATTAACAGCAGCGGACAAAATAAAACTCGATACAAATAAAATGATGACGTTACGATTTAATCGAGACGATGTCATGGAATTTAGTCATACTTGTCTTTCTCGGAATGATATAGAAAATATTATTAATTATCGTATTTAAAACTAAATCTATCAAATGTCAACATCGACGTTGCTGATTTTGTTACATTATCAGCTACTCCTTTTATTACACGTGAATCAATTTTATGATATTTTCCAGGAGATATTATTGATCTAAATTTCATTTCTTCTCCATTTTCGAGATTTATTGAGATAATTGATTTTGGATTTTTAAAATTATTACCATCAGAACCAGCTCACGTCTTGTGTTTTCTTTTGATGTTACCAGATCTAAATTTTCTAAACGATTATCGGTCTTAATTTTATTTATATGGTCGATAACTAAACTATTAGGTATTAGTCCGTTAAAAGTTTCAAACACAAACCTATGCGACTTATAATTAATTTGGTTAGTTTTTATACTACGTACCGTTACTTGTAAATAACCATCTTTATCTAAATTCCCAATAACTTTTTTTGTTCTTATACGTCTAATAATTCCCTTGTCATTTGTCTCGTATAAATCAAACACTGGGTGAGGCTGAAATTCATTTTGTAATGATAAATTTTCAATATTATCATCAGCAACTGCGCCATTTGCTCTGTATACTCGTTGTCCTTCTGGAATATCGCCGCAAAACAAAGTAAAAATAAAAACTTTTCTAAACAATTTAATTCTTTCTGTATCATCGCCTTTTACTGAAATTACCATACCAGCTGGTGTTGTTATGCCGATAGATTTTTTAGATTCTATATTAATAACAGAACCAAGTGCATTTGCAGCATATAAGTTGTATTTCGGATGTACATGATAAGTTTCTTGCTCTTCCGCCGTCAGTGGTATATACCTCAAAATTTCTGTCATTATACTATAAGGTTTTTCATATCTCTAATTAAAAATCTTAAACAATTCAATTAAATATAAAATATTATTATATATATAATGTTAAAATTGCGAGATATTGCTAAAAAGAACATTATCAAATCAGAAAAGATTGCTTCAGCATTTTCTGGTTACGATAATAGTTACAAACTTGATGATCAAAAAATTTTAGCAAATTTTAGCTCCACAAATTTATTTCATCTTTTACAGCCTGTTATATCAGAAGAACTTGCGGCTCATAAAAGTATCAAACTTATAGTCCAACATCATACGATTTTATCAAAGTTACACGCAGTTGAGGATGTACTTGATATAATTTTTGAAACAAAAAGTTTTGACAGCGAAATTTCGGAACCATATTTAACAGCAAAATCTAGAAAAATATTAACTGGAACAAACATTGCCATGGTCGCCGATGAAATACATCAAGAAATAAACAAAAAATTAGAAGAATTTACTTCGTCAGGATCAGGTTGGAAATTTGAAATGATAAAAGAAGTTTTATTTCACACAGCAAAATATAACGTACTTCACGGCAGCGGCGCTAATAGCGCTGGCTACGTCGATCTCCCTCAAAAAATTAAAAACAAAAAATGCTGTATTAATGTCAAAAACGATGATGACAAATGTTTTCAATGGTCTATTCTTTCTGCGATGTTTCCAAAAGAAAAAAATGCTGATCGCGTTAACAAATATTTTCCGTAAGAGGACGAACTAAATTTTTTAGGAATAACTTTTCCAGTAGCAGAAAATCATATACCAAAGTTTGAAAAACAAAACAGTATCTCAGTAAATGTTTTCGGACTAGATGAGCGAGAAAACGTTTACCCGAGATATATCTCAGAAAATGCTACGCAAAATACAATAAATTTATTATTTTATCGAGGACATTATTGCTGGATAAAAAACTTTAACGGCCTAGTTGGCAAACAGTACAGTAAAAATAAAAATAAAAAATATTTCTGCTATAGATGTTTGCACGGTTTTTCTAGCGATGAAAGATTGCAGAAGCATCTCAAATACTGTGTCAATGTTCAAAGAATAAGTATGCCCAGCGAAAAAGAAAAAATATTAAAATTTAAAAATTATAATCATAAACTAAATATTACTTTTGTTATTTACGCTGATTTCGAGTGTCTACTCGTTCCTGTGGTTGAAGCAGAAAATAATCCGAATAAATCCAGTACTAGAAAAATACAACAGCATATTCCTTGCGGAGTAGCTTATAAAGTAGTTTGTTGCGCTAACGATAAATTTTCAACTCCGATAAAGTTATATAGAGGTGAAAATCCTGCCGTATGGCTATTAAAAAATTTAATAGACGAAGTTAATAAAATTTCTAACAGATTACTTAAAACAGCTCCGATGAAAATAACGTCTAAACAGCAACTCGATTTTGATAAAGCAGTTGATTGTCCTATTTGTGAAAAGTTGTTGGTGGATTCTAACGGAGCCCGTGATAAGGTGCGAGATCATTGTCATTTGACCGGCCAATATCGTGGAGCAGCTCATAACAGTTGCAATTTAAAATTTCATGCTCCAGATTTTATTCCCGTAGTTTTACATAACTTTCGTGACAATGATAGTCATATCATTGTAGAAGCTTTTGGTGATGAAAATATTAAAGCTAAGCTAAATTAAAAAACGTAATAAAATGTATTCCAAATAATTTTGAAAAGTATATGTCGGTGACGCTCGGTAAATTACGTTTTATTGACAGTCTGCAATTTATGGCAGCATCATTAGATGAGCTTGTTAAAGGTTGCAGTAGTTTCGCTAACCTAAAAAGTTGCTTCGGTGAAAACTATATCGATCTGACAAAGAAAAGTATCTTTCCTTACGAGTATCTCGACGATTGGAGCAGATTTAATGAAACTTCTCTACCTAGCAAAGATAAATTTTACTCGCAACTCAACAGATGACGAATATAAATATGCGCAAGATATTTGGAATAAATTTAGTTGTAAAACATTTGGTGATTATCATGATCTATGTTTGAAAACAGATGTTTTATTACTAGCAGATGTTTTTGAGAGTTTTCGCCGGGTAAGCTACAGCAATTATGGATTAGACCCCTGTTGGTATTATTCCTCTCCAGGATTATCTTGGGACGCTCTACTAAAAAGAAGCAAAATAGAACTAGATCTCTTAACAGATGTCGATATGTTTAACTTCATTGAAAAAGGTATCAGAGGCGGAATTAGCGTTATAACAAAGAAATATACAGCTGCTAATAACAAGTACTTAAAAAATTATGATAAAAATCTCCCGTCGAATTACATCATTTATCTGGACGCCAATAATTTGTATGGTATGCGATGTCAGAGCCAATGCCACATAGTGGATTTCATTGGATAACACCAGATCAATTTCTTAAAGAAACTGAAAAAGATTTACCGAGAAAAATTAATATCGATTTTTCAGATATCTCATATTTTGTTGAAGTTGATCTAGATTATCCTAGTTCGCTACATGATCTGCATAATGATCATCCGTTTTGCGCAGAGTCAATGATGATTACTTATAGTTTATTATCGCCTGAACAACGAGCAACGATAACAGCAAAAAATTCGATTGTTAATAAGTTAGTTCCAAATTTGTTAGATAAAAGAAATTATGTTATGCACTACAAAAATTTAAAACAAGCAGTAGATGCTGGACTAATTCTGAGAAAGGTCCATCGCGTGCTAAAGTTTAATCAGTCGAAGTGGATGGCAAATTATATTGACTTAAATACAAAACGTCGTGCCGTGGCTAAAACCGAATTTGAGAAAAACTTGTTCAAGTTGATGAACAACTCGGTGTTTGGAAAGACAATGGAAAATATTAGGAAAAGGGTCTCGATAGAAATTGTCAATGATAGAAGTCGCAGAAATAAATTAGTCAATGATGATGGTTTTGTTAGTATGAAAATATTTAATGAAAATCTTGTTGCAATACAAAGACGAAAGACAAATTTAAAGTTAAATAAACCTATTTATCTTGGTGCAGCTGTACTTGATATATCAAAGTGGCTGATGTACGATTTTCACTATAATTTTACCAAAAAGCAGTGGCCAAATTCGGAGTTGCTATTTACTGATACAGATTCGCTAGTTTATAATATAAAATGTGAAGATGTTTATGAGGATATTTACAATAATAAAAATCTGTTCGATTTATCAGATTATCCAGCATGTAGTGGATTTCAAGATAATTCGAACAAAAAAGTTATTGGTAAAATGAAAGATGAGTTTATGTTTATGCCAGTTAGGGAGTTTGTTGGACTAAAGAGCAAAATGTATGCTATCATATTAGATGGCAATAAACTTACAAAAAAAGCAAAAGGTATTCCTCGAGGATATGTGAAAAAGATGATGAATTTTGACGATTTTAAAGCAGCGCTAAACAATAGCATCAGTTTTATCAAAACAAATGTTATCAGAACAAATCATCACAAACTTGAAACTGATACGATCATAAAACGGGGACTAAGTAATTTTGATGATAAAAGATATTGCAGTGACGGAATTAACACACTAGCGCTTGGACATTATAAAGTAATTTTGTCTAAATATGAGAAATAATGTTTGAAAATTTAACATTAACAGATGGAGTTAATAGCAAAATAAAAAAAAAATAATGGTTAATAACCAACAATTATCATTTGAATTTAACGATGAAATTTCAGGTATTTGTTTTAGTAAATTTGACAGAATCAAACTCTCCCTTATCAAATCAGATGACAGCAAATATTTTAGTTATCTCGAAAGTTTACGAGACGAGCTTGCATTAAAATATAACAATTTGCATAATCCGATAAGCCAATACCAGTATACAAAAATTAACATAGACCTAGATAGGTCGAAGGTTTACGTAAAAGGTAGTAAGTATCTTCTCGGTAAGATAGCGATGAAAGAACTATTTGAATGTCGTCGTAAAGTATCTGGTAGAGTTAAATTTTATCTATATAATCATGATAGCACGCTTTACTTAATAGCAAACGTCGAGATATTATGTGTTGAAATATAACTCTGTATACCATATCTGATTTTAAAAAGGGAGATAATACTGTTCCAATCAAACATAGCATTTATATATTGTTTCGTATTTTTTTACTAATGAAATATAATAGATTTGTAAATCTGATAGTATTTTAAGACCTATAAATCCTGGTATCATTTCTGTTTTTGTTAAAATGACTAGCAATTCGTCCTACTTAAATAACGTATTTACTATAGATTCTCGCTTAAGTCTAACTGCGTAATACAGAATATATTGATTATTTATCTGCAGTAATGCATCATTCAGACAGTATCCTTGTCAACGGCCGATCTTCTGTCAAAGATAATTGTGTTGTCGTAATTCAGGCAAGCATTAGGATATTCGTTTTTCTGTACAATATAAAATCAAAAATTATGTTTTTTCTCTATTTACAATAATGTTTTCTGAATTAAATAATATAATGTAAAATTACGTGTTTTTCAAAATCAGAAAATGAATGCTATTTGGTAACTATATGATAACATTTTTAACATATATATGTAACTGAATTTCATAGCTCAATGTTAAGAATGCTGGATTCTGATACTGACGCCCTGAGTTAGGTTCCCTTCACGGACGAAATCGTTGGGTAGGGCTCTGGATTTGCCCCTCGCTATTTTAGGGAAGGTTGGGGGGTCCGGAGCACTTCCTCGAAATTCAACAAACAAAATACACTCTCCCACCATGTAAACACGTGGTGGGTGCATTTTTGCACTCCCAAGTGTTGCCATAGTGGGAGAGTGTACGAAGTTTGTTGGACGTAGATAAGGCCCCCCGCTAGGATAAGTTAGGATAAGTTTATGTGTATGTTTGTGCCGTCTGTGCCGTCTAAAAATAAACAGCAGGATGACGTGAGCTCGTGACCTTGTGACCTCATTATAGGGGTACCCCACACAGGGGCCATTCCAAAAAAAAACATCTCTAGACTAAAATAAAGCTCATTAGGTTCCTGGTCACAATAAAGACCTTAAAATAGACAGCCCTCTGAGTTTTTAAAGTTTCGGTTTCGGATATTTAGGAATTCGCTGGGGGTAATGTCTTAACAAAAATGAAGAGTCTCGTTGGCCACAAAAAAAGGCTTACATAAAATAGACTGCCCTCTGAGTTTCTAAAATTTCGTCTCGTATATTTAGAAATTCGTCGGGGGGTATGTCTGAAAGAGACTCTTAGAACCTCATTAGGCTTATCTGACAGAACTTGTGGAATGGTAGACCGAACGTCATTCTGCTGTTTATTTTTTGTCTTTTAGTTTAGTAATATCATTATCAAATAAAATATCAACCATATTGTCAATAAATGTCATCACATCATCTGCCCAACCCGCTATTCTCATATCATTTTCAGTCGCGAATAACCAAACTGACCTATATTTTGGTGATATATGATATCCAACTTTTTAAATACAATCGCTTATTATTTTAGTTTTTATACCAGTAGAACTTGAGGCTGCTCTAATCGAATTAAATCTCTTACAAAATTTATTTGTCAGATCAAATCCAACATGTCGGGTTGATGTTGATGGATATCCCATATTATATATAATATTTCATTTGTTTAATATGAAATTTTGTCTAAACTATAAAAATAATAACATTATTTTGCTGATAAGTATAAGAAACTGTAATAGTAGTATAGGTAGTTGAGTTGTTCCTATCTCAGGAAACCCTCCTACCCCCAAAACAAATTGTGTCAGAAATATGAAGGTCATCTTTTGAGCTAAAAAAGGCTGCTGACAAAATGTTAACGTATAACGTTTTGGAGGGGTAGGGGGTTTCCTGAGAGAGGAAAATCTACTACCTATACTACTGAAGGTCGTCATTGCGTTTTGTATAATTAATTAAAAATTTTCTGCAAAGTCGTATGTATGTGACTTTTGCTATGAATTGTTTTCCTGACCAATAAATATTCACTTATGAGAAATTTAGTTCAATATGTCATTATGATAAATTACCTATCTAAGGTCTAGTGCTCATCAATCTTCATAGTATGCAGATTATAAAAAAATAAATAAAATGAAATCGATTTTTTCCATCCCTTTTTGATACCAGATAATGTCGAAGACCAGAAGAGCTTTCGAGAAGCCCATGCGTTCTTTGTTAATCGCTCACTTACTCGATCCAAACAGAAAAAGATGGTGATATCCCTTGGGATATCCAGTATGGACTCAGATCACAATCTTACATAGTCTCTACATTTGTTTCTCAGTAATGAACTTTCCACTGCGTAAAACTATTAATAAATCATATGTTAATCTAAAGTACCTTCAAAGACGAACTCACGGTGAAATTCTTGTTACAGGCTATCTGGAATTTTTGGGGAGAGGACGGACTGTAAACAAATCAACGTGTAATAAGTAACAGATTTCACTTCCGGATCTGCATCAGTGCCTCATTACTCATTGTGCACGTTTGCCAAAATACACACAGATTACCAATCCATATGTTCTGAATCTGAAGAATAAAAAGTTACCTTTAAATCATTAACAAGAATGCATAAATCTAACTCTTGTGTTAACACCCGAAAATGTTCGAACAATGGAATGGGACTACATTCGTGGGTACTGAACCAGAAGTAATAATTGTGACAGAGTCCATATCACTGCCATGACGTACATCTGGAAAATCTTCTCCTTTTTTTATTATCTCTACTCATCCCGACGTGATGGTCGCGTCGATATGTAGTTTTCAATACACGTTTTGTATGATATGTGAATTATCCAAAATGAAAATAGCACTGATGTGACGTCTAATACCTACCATATTGAAAATGTTGTGAGGCAGAACTAATCGGTTTCGTAGGATTGGCCAGGGATAAATCTTCGACTGCAGAAACATATATACAATGTATTCACGTATCTGTCGTTATTACAAAGATGTAAAGAAAGCTATATTTCATTCTGGATACATAAGGGGGATAATTCTAGTACAGAAACAAACGTATGTCAGCTGGGTTCAAGAGTAAGTTTTGACCAACGACGTTCATGAATAATTGAATGACGCATTTAGCTAAAATGGTACATTTGTTATGGTTCTGCATAAAATATGCATACACTGTCCCCCAAACGTTTGTGTTCATTAAGATTTTTTGTGTCGTTTCATTAGTAAAACTATTAAAGTGAGAATACAAATATATTAAACGAGAACATGATCACACACACACACACACACACACACACACGTTGCGTACAATACACATACACACACATACATACAATAGATTTTTTAAAAGGTTGACTAAATAAACATTAAGAATTCTCAGAAAATCGAGAAGCATGTCAAAATGTTTCCTTGTTTGTATAGTTAAATTGCGAATAGATAATTTTTTTCTTTTTTATTATCATTCTAAAACACAATTTTATATAGAATGTCTATTTGAAAAACAAAGCAATATATTGTGAAGCTTAGGAGACAGCGTACATACGTCAATGTTTAAAAAATTTATTTATTTATTCATTTTGTTTCAATTGTACTTCATTTATTCTGTCAGTCCTTCTTTGGTCGGGTAATGTAGCCCATTTCGATATGCACATAACCCTGACCAATGATACCAATAAACATAAGCAGTACCCTTCTGTGTAATTTTTAACCAATGGAATATCGACAAGTTCTTAACTGCTGGATGATGATGTTTGTTTGACAACAGCATACACATCTGTTCCCCTTGGCATCCGCAGCTTTTGTTTACTTTGGTTTAAAAAAGTAAACGAGAAGATGCCACCCAAGAAAAAGAAAGGGAAGGGAGGTGGAAAGAAGAAGAAAAAGAAGGATGGTATCTAGCATGTATATTTTATTCTTCAAGTGATATTGAACAACCCTTGAACACGCCATGTTGATAATGCTCAATTTATACAGTATGGGATTTTATACAGCGATTTGAGGAGGGGGGAGCCTTGTTATACAGCTATTGCAGAAGTTTTTTTAAAATTTTTACTGACTTCACGATTCTGCTCGTGCGCTTGTATGTGTGCATATATGGAGAAGTAAACGAAAATCCTCCACACATATTCGGGACTAGTATTTTCAAACCATCCCTAGTCCTACCACGTAAGACCCATCAGAGAGTGATGCCACTTAAACAAAAACAACATGTGCTATGTCTTACATTGTAGGACTAACACCATCCCGTTTGTTTGTTATCATCGTGACATAAGTTTCGGCGCGTCATGTATTTCGGAGCGACCATTTTATTTTGTTGATATCACGTGATAACATGTAACTGATGACGCGATTTTCAGAAGTTTTTGACAGATATGTCAAGCTTTGCTAAAGTAAAGAAAACGCTTGTCTTAATCCCGTCAAATACACATTGTACATAACAATGACCAAAAAGACGTAAAATTGCCTAATACACATTTATTCCCATTAAAAACACCTTTATTTTTCGATAACGTCAATGTATTGAAACCCTTGACGCAACTTGTTTGTTGTTGACTGTCAAATAAATAAAATCAGGTGACTTCGTATCTCCGTCCACTTTGCATTTTGTTTTCCCTATTGAAACCCATTTATGAAATAATTATCAATTTTGCTGTTGAATTTAAGGACATTTTATTTTTTCATTCTTTCCTTACTTCTAGTATTGAATAATGAAAAAGAAAGTCATCTAAGGTATTGAAATCAACATAATTTTCTAAAAAGATATATATTTATATTTTGGTACGTTAACATTTGCGTAATTTTGTAAACAAACAGTATTAAACATTTCTAAGCCTGTCATAAATGCATCACATGCCATTTGCATGATTTTCAGAATGGTAGAAAACTGCATTGTTGTTATGACCAAGAAGCCTTAACAAATACATTAACAGATGCTAAGCAGAAGAAAATATTGTCGCATATTAAGATTATTTGTTGTTTTATTTTCACCATTGTTGTCATTTCCAGTGATCGTACATTTCTTTTCTCATCTCTACAATGGCCATGAGTGGCACTGTGATCAACCATTCCAAAACAGATGACATTATCAACAAAAAAGGCAAAACTTGGTACTCATAAATAAACTGTCACAGAATAAATGTTTGCAGTCATGAATAGTTTAAGTTCTGAATTTTGGTAGATGTATAATGATGATTCAAAGTGTAAATGAACTTTTAATAAACAGACATTATTTACGAATTATTCTGGAATTTGTTTTAAGGGCTCCAAAACCAATACCATGAGAATATCCCCTACAGATTTTAAAAACAGGCAGCATCATGGAAATAAAAAATGCACAAAACTTAGTTATATTAGTCATTGATTTATAAGTTTTAACCTGATTGTAGCACATCAGGAGGTCTCAAACACTGTCAACCTATTGTCGTTTTGTATCAAAAGGAAGTTTCTTAGCAACATGGTCAACATATTTGGGTCATTCTATGTTTTCAAGCAACCGATGTAATGTAGTTCACCATCTTTGAAAATCTCAATAATTCCATAAATTTTGGATCTTTTGAACACATGTATACAAGAATCCCTAATATTTTTTTATTATTTTGTTTTAGAAATATTAAAACTAGACATTGCAAATACTGATGCAGATGACAGTTTTTACTCAGATAGACTATGAAATGGACAGCGAGCAGTCTGCTTGTTTACATCAGGAACTACTGTTTGCAATAAAACACCAATAATTCAACAGTGTAAGGGACCCCACAGCAACAGTCAGGATAGAAATTATAAATCAGTGAATGAAATGGCTGTTTTGTGCCTTTTTTTTATGGCCTTGATATTTTTAAAATCGGTAGATGGGTACAAACAAATGGGAGGGTCTGTGAATACAATAAACCAGATATATGTTTTTCGATAATATTATGAGATTTGCAAATGCCGATATAGCCTGCAGTACTATGGTATCGCTGGTCTTAACGTAAGCGATCGTTGATAAAGGAAATAAAGATACTTACCTTCAAGATATTATATATATCTACTTGTTGTTCTTTAATCTGTGCTAAAATGCATTTAATTTCCAGATTAAACCAGATGATTGCATGAAACGATTGATAAATGTATGTCTTGTAGAATCCAGGTTATGCAAGGGGAGTTATGATATTGCAATAATACCCAATGCAGTGGCATATACCTGTTCTTATGTTAGTAAGTTGATGTACATGTTAAACAATATGTAAATCAACTTGAAAAATAATGCTACTTCCATGACCCTCATTCTGCCACCCATGCCCTCCAACAACAGCAATGTATTTGAGAGAATTAGAGCAATGCATCTGTCACCACCTGTGACAGGGGAGTGGTACCAAGATTGCTGGTGAGAATGGGCCCACCTATATGTGCATTAAAGTACATGTCCACCACAGACTGTGGAAACAGTTCCAGGTCTTCCAATGAAAAGTAATAAATCGTGTATAACAAAGTTTTAAAGTCCATTGCGAAAGTCATCAGAATTGATGGAAAACAACAACATTAAATACTTCACATTTTTACTCTTATATACTACCACAGATTTGATCTCTTGTTTTTTGACAAATATGGTAATCATGTGATCTAACACTTGCATAACATCATTGGACATTATCAGATGACAAACTGGTTAACCAGTTTGTTACAGTGATATCAATTTTAAGAAGATATAGATTCTATTTGAGAATATGGGGTATGGCCATGTTTGGATAGTGACAATCAATGGAAGCAGTTTTAAAATAGTGTACTCACTCACCAGTCCAATATTTTCCCAAAATTAAATGATGATGCAGAACTAGTAACTTGTGGGCATCCAGTGTATATAAGATAAGCACAGGAGGCGCTATGCAGAAAAATACCAGAAACTTACAATACTGTGATATCATAGCACCCACAATATTGTAGGAAGCAAGGATAATGACATGGGAGTAATTGGGAACAAATTTTACTTTACTCTTAAATTTGATCTGTAATTAGTTGTAGGTTGGTAGATAATATCATTAGGATTGTAAAAAAAAGATAATTGCAGGACAGAAGGATACAAGTTCACATAGGTCTTGAAAGGCAAGTTGAATATAGTTTTACATTGAACTGTCAAATATGCTTTTAAATGTTATAGACATGAGATTACACCTTTTACACCTTTTATGTTAAAAGAAGATGGTTAAACATTTGGAGGCACGAGTTTCAATGCATATGTTTCAGATAAGATATTTATTATTATTTCTTTCTATTCCAGATGCCCAGTTGGAGCTTGAGGACAAGTATAAGAAGACCATGTCTGAGATCGAGGCCCTGAAGGACCAACTTGGTATTGAAAAATCTGAAATTTTTTTTGCCATCTCTTTACTATCATCTCTTGTTTTGTTTAACTTTCTTTTTTTAATTTATACAATACTAGATGATAAAGCTCTGATGCTGTTTGAATTTGATTGATTTACATTTCTTTTTGCATTTACTTTCAACCTACCCTTACTTATGGAATTAAATAGGCATAATTCAGCCCATGCCCATAAATTAAAAATTAATGAATAACTTTTTAAATCTAATAATGTTGTATATTAGTTTTATTTTTTACAGTGCAGTCTCAACTTGTTATTAAAAAGAATCTCTATAGATACATTTTTTCTCATTATAAATATACTATATAAAACAGTACATAAAAATATATTCTATGTTCTTTTTACTTTCAGTATCTCTCAAAAATCATAAGAAATATAAAATACACCGATCAAATTAAGGGTAATGTTTGAGGATATTAGTGAAACTGGGGCATTGAGGTTGTTCTGCATTCAGAAGAAAAAATATATGTCCAAGTAAATGCAAGAAAAGCTGATTTAAAGTTGTGTTTCTTTAACCCTATTTTCAGTGTTTGTATTGTATGGCTGCAAACTATATGAACCCTTACATTATTTTTTATTGGCTGTTTGTAAATCAGCATTATACGAGACAACTAGAAGGTGTATTAGTTTATACTCATTTAATATATTTCTTTACATGTATGTTACCTATGCCTAACAACTATGCTGACTGTTCTTGTACACTGGAACCTCATAACAATACATTAAAAATTAAGAAATGTATAGATTTATCAAAGTATTAATTAGGTAACATTTAACACAGTATTAATTAGGGTCCAAATAAGAACATAATATACATGCATAATTGACATCTCTTGGCAGGTAATTTTCAGATGTAAAAACTTTGCATTGTTTCTCTTTTTTACAAAAAGATTCCACATTATTAGTGCAAATCACAACATTTTAGTGTCATTAAATTTAAGCAAATTGTCAGTTTCAGCATATCGGAGACATACAGTTTTAGCAATTGTCTAGCATGCAATGATTTATAATGTAGTGGATCTGGTTTTATGCTATCTATACAAAAATAGTGTGTGCTCATATGCTACACAACGTACATCAATACAAGTGAATTAAAATGTAATTGCATTATTCTAACACATGGAAATTATCCAACCATAAAAAATCAGTCCTTGTTAATGCTGTTCTAGAACCATCCATACTGGCAGTTATTGGTGTTTATTGCATATACTTATGGTCTTTTCATCACATTATTTTGATATATATAAACTTCTAGCAAAAATTATTTCACTTGCTAAATTTATGATTTACAGTATCAGATGTCAGTTACCAGTAGGATATCTTAGGTAATTGAAATAATGTCTAGTAGGTGGATAATTTCTATATTTTTAAAGTTAAGTAAAATTAAGGCCACACATTTTTATTGATTTTCAATCCATTTTTTAAGTTGTTCGTAAAGAGTTTGCTAGGCGTGCTCAGATGACTGGAGATGAATTACGACAAAAGATGACAGGGGCCGAAAAAGAATTGGAAGAACAGCAGAAAGACCAAAGAGCAATTAATGCAGGTAGGTATCTTTGTGCAATGTGTACTCAGTGTTCAAAATATGTTACTTTTGTTGATATATTGTTGATCTGATGGGCTTACAGCAGATTTCTTAAGAAGAACGTCATTCAGTTGCAGTGCAGGTTTATAGCAAAATAACCAGTGATTACACTGCAATCATTACCATCATTTCTTTGGTGTACATTAAAATGGTTTACATGAGTATTATGTCAAAAGAGAAAAGATTCATTAAAGTAAGTCACAATAATTTGGGGGACATGCACCTTGCACAAGTTATTCAGTTATTGACATGCTATTTGCTTTGATAAATATAACTGTGATGAAATACAGAACACTGGTAAACAAATAGCTTTGAGTAATTTGTTCTTATTATTATTATTTGTCAAAGGACAAAATTTATATACATGTGAGCGTTGATCAGAAAGTTTTATAACAGATGTTGGAAACACAATACAACTTAACTGTTTACAATAATTTTAGTAGCCCTTCTCAAAGCAACTTCCATTTAACTTAATTCACTTCCCTAATCGTTAGAGCCATGTCTTGAATACATGCAGCAGCTTTTCACATCACAGCGTTCATAGCAACCTGGATGCATTGCTTGGTTATTCTCTGCTTTTGTAATGGCTTCATGTAACATATATTTCTCTACTGGAAAATGTCAGAAATCAGAAGGACTTAAATCTGGGCTGTATGATCAGTGATTCAGGGTTTCAGTGCCAAGTTTTTGTAAGGTCTGCACTACAAACTTGAATATGTTTGTGGGAGCATTATCCTGGTACAGAATGAAGCCAACCCACAACAGGTTTGGACACATTTTGTGAATTATAAAAAGAAAGGAACATGCAGTATTGTGAATTAAATCCCCAAATAATCATAGAATTACAAACACAAGTCATGATTATTAAAATTTTGAATAAACTTTAGTGGAAATTCAAATCAAATCTAACACTGGATGTATTGATGTGCCTGTGGTAGCCTGTGTAGTGGTGATGTGCCTACAGTCTTTTGTTGGATCACAATAATACAATCCAATAATACATCCTTATTTGAAAATTCACTATAAATCCAAGTCTCTATTTCCAAGAATGTTATTTTTGAAGAGCACTTTGTATTTCCAGTGAATAAATAATTTGAATAAATAAATTCCATCCCAAATGAATTACTGGACACAACAATAATACAATTGATTCTGCTAAGATCTTAAAGTACAAATTAATAATTTCAAGAAAAACAGAATTATATAGTTCTTTACTTGACCTCAGGTCACAATTGACATTTTCTATAAAACACTATTACCTAATGGAAAATAACTTTCTAGAAGCTTCTTAATGTTAACTGGATAAAATCTCAGTTATAATTAGAATATAAAATGTGATAAACACAGTGTCCTTGACTAATGCAAAAATAATAATCCTAATAGTTAAACAATAATCATAGAGAAACTATTTATTATGTCTTAGTTGTTTACAGAATAATAAAAAAGTCAATGATTCTGGTAAACTAGAAGATGAACTTAATGCTGGACAAGGTCAAGTCCAACATAACAATGTTACATTATCAATAGCTTATAATGAAATAAAAAAAAATTAACAAAAACTAACTTACAAAGAATGCAAATTAAATATACATAACAGGTCCTTTTCTGGACATGTTCTTGTTTGTATTTTTTTACATCCAAGTATTTGACAGTGGTATGTATATGGCTGTAACTGCTTTTTTGTATTCCTTAAGACATGACACGCCAATACAAGACTATGCAAACAGAGATGGGGCTGAGAAACCACCAACTGGAAACTGAATTAGCTCGGATCAGACAGCAACTTGGTATGTCAATTTTGTCAGAATGTTATTTACATAATAATAATAATAATTTAAAAGCACTGAGAAAAATGTGACATGTTGTTTTAGACAATGACCCCATTAGCTTTTGTTTATAGTATATCAACTGCATTAACCTTGAACTTGAGAGAGTTTACAGGATTCTACATCTTTATTTTATGTGTGAGTTTGTGTGTGAGAGAGAAAGAGAGAGAGGCAACAAAGACAGACAAATTGATAGTACCAGAGAAGCATGTTGCAGACATTTTATCAGTACAATATGTCAAAATCAGATAACTGGAATTTAAATAAGCAAACTTATAAGTAGACTGTTTTTGAATGCAAAAAAAAAACCATTGAAAACTTGGGAACTGTTTAAAATTGTTGCCATTAAGATAAATTAGTCATGGAATAGATCATACCAGTGAATGTTAGTCATGGAATAGGTTATAACAATGAATGTTTGTTTGTGGGAATTTGATGATAGTGAATGCAGAATTACAACAAACTCTAATCTGTAATTCTTATATAATGCAAGATCATATAATCCAATTGACTTCAATTTCTACTTGACTTATAAGGGCCATTTCCATGAATATTCACTTTCTACTTGACTTATAAGGGCCATTTCCATGAATATTCACTTTCTACTTGGCTTATAAGGGTCACTTCCATGAATATTCAGTTTCTACTTGGCTTATAAGGGCCACTTCCATGAATATTCACTTTCTACTTGGCTTATAAGGGCCATTTCCATGAATATTCAGTTTCTACTTGGCTTATAAGGGCCATTTCCATGCATATTCAGTTTCTACTTGGCTTATAAGGGCCATTTCCATGCATATTCTGTTTCTACTTGGCTTATAAGGGCCATTGCCTTGAATATTTAGTTTCTACTTGGCTTATAAGGACCATTTCCATGAATATTCAGTTTCTACTTGGCTTATAAGGGCCATTTCCATGAATATTTACTTTCTACTTGGCTTATAAGGGCCATATACTTGGCTTATAAGGGCCACTTCCATGAATATTCAGTTTCTACTTGGCTTAGAAGGGCCATTTCCATGCATATTCAGTTTCTACTTGGCTTATAAGGGCCACTGCCATGAATATTCAGTTTCTACTTGGCTTATAAGGGCCATTTCCATGAATATTTAGTTTCTACTTGGCTTATAAGGGCCACTTCCATGAATATTTAGTTTCTACTTGGCTTATAAGGACCATTTCCATGAATATTCACTTTCTACTTGGCTTATAAGGGCCATTTCCATGAATATTTACTTTCTACTTGGCTTATAAGGGCCATATACTTGGCTTATAAGGGCCATTTCCATGAATATTCAGTTTCTACTTGGCTTATAAGGGCCACTTCCATGAATATTTAGTTTGTACTTGGCTTATAAGGGCCATTTCCATGAATATTCAATTTCTACTTGGCTTATAAGGGCCATTTCTATGAATATTCAGTTTCTACTTGGCTTATAAGGGCCACTTCCATGAATATTCAGTTTCTACTTGGCTTATAAGGGCCATTTCCATGAATATTCACTTTCTACTTGGCTTATAAGGGCCATTTCTATGAATATTCAATTTCTACTTGGCTTATAAGGGCCACTTCCATGAATATTCAGTTTCTACTTGGCTTATAAGGGCCATTTCCATGAATATTTAGTTTCTACTTGGCTTATAAGGGCCATTTCCATGAATATTCAGTTTCTACTTGGCTTATAAGGGCCATTTCCATGAATATTCAATTTCTACTTGGCTTATAAGGGCCATTTCCATGAATATTCAGTTTCTACTTGGCTTATAAGGGCCATTTCTATGAATATTCAATTTCTACTTGGCTTATAAGGGCCATTTCCATGAATATTCAGTTTCTTAATAAAGCCATTTTGAAATACAACAGTTCTTAATTATTGTATCCACATAAACTAATTTGTTAGGTTTCTTTATTCACCATTTTTAAATGTAAACTACATAACTATTGTTTCTCACTTTATGTGGAACCAGTGCAGCTAAAACACATACTTTTAATTGGATCCTTGAATTTGTATTTTTGTTCATTTTTTGCTATTGCCGATTCTTGCCACATCTCTTTTTTACATAGCCCAGACGGAGTTGGAACTGAAGAAAACAAAGGAGGAGAAAGAAAGAATGACAAAAGAGAAGGATGAGGAGATAGGGAGCCTCCAGATGAAAATAAACAGCATGGAAAAGGACTATGAAAGGGTTATAGATGTAAGTGTATTGTTACGTGTAGGCTCGTACAAATGTAACAAAAGAAAAGAGTGAAGTCAACAAGCTTTGTAAATTTTAACAAAATAATTTATTTCCCTAGAAAGCAAGATAAAAATATGAAATAGGATTTACGGTTTGTGAATATAGTCCAAAAATTAATCCTGGAATTGATAAATACTAGTCCTATCACTAAACAGTTCTAAATGAATCCAGGATCGAATCTGGATGAAGTTCCAATATGGAAGACGATGACGTCAGGTGAGGTCGTTGTACTGATGGCAACAATTCCTCATTGAAACACAATTTATAATGTTCTGTTTAGAATTCCAGAATAAATTTCCACTGAATGTCTTTCTCCCAGAACTTTTATAAAAAAAACACTTGTGTAGTTTTCTAGAGAATAAATTATTAAATTCCCCAAAATAGATGAACTTCAAAACAATCTGGCATCAACAATAGAAACACCTTGTACCCTCAAGGTGTAAGATACGACTGAATAAATCTACTAGCAAATGGCTGTTTTAAGCCTCGATTTTAGATCACACTGTGGCTTATGTGACGGGTTACGTGACCACTAAATTGAACAGCACAGTCGAAAAAAATGCCATTTAACACGTAGGCAAGAATAGCCCTGTCTAAGAATCAGATTCTCACGCTGGAGAAATAAAAAAGAAAGGCTGTATACAATTTCGCTAACATGTGGGCCGAAAATGACCTTGGTAATAGCCAATCATTTTCGCGTAGTATTTACAAAATGTATGAACCAAAGTGAGCTAATAATAGTGCTTAAGTCATACTTTTACGTTCTAATCAGACTGATATTTTTTTCAAAAATATCAAATCCTGTAAAAATAATAATTTCAATAAAATGTAATGAAACAAAAAATAAAATAAAAAATAATTTAAAAAACTAACACACAAATAATTAAATTACATATACATAACACTTCCCCCATAAAGAAAAAGAAAGATTTATGTAATAAAGCTTTCTTTTTACCATATGTACATTATACATGAGGTAAAATAAAATTACATAAGAAAACTCTTATGAATTATAAAAAGTGTACATGAAATAAATATTTCTATACACGGGAAAGTGCATCTGCAATCAAATTGTATTTTCCTTTGATGTGTCTGATGTCAAGATTATATTATTGCAAAAACAAACTCCACCTTTATAATCTTTGATTTTTATTTTTCATCTTGTCAATGAAAATAAGGGGGTTGTGATCACTAAACACAACAACCGGAGAAGGAGCTGAGCTAAAGTAAACTTCAAAATGCTGTAATCCCAATATTAAAGCCAAACATTCCTTCTCGATTGTTGAGTAATTTCTTTGGTGCTTATTTAATTTCTTAGAGAAATAGCACACTGGGTGAGCAACACCATTTCTATCTTCTTGAATCAATACTGCTCCAAGCCCAACATCAATTGCATCAACAGATAATTTAAAAGATTGATTGAAATTTGGAGCTGTAAGAACCTGCGCACTTTTGAGTATGGCTTTTAATCTACCAAAAGCCTCTTGACATTTTTCAGTCCAAAGAAACTTGTTTTCCTTACTCAACAAGTTTGTCAGGGGTTCAGCAATATTAGAAAAATTGGAACAAAATTTCTGATAGTAGCCAGCCATACCCAAAAATCGCATCAGTTGCTTTTTACTGACAGGCATAGGGAAATCAGAGATAGCCTTGACCTTAGCATCTATAGGTTTAACTTGACCATGTCCCACAGTATGTCCTAGAAATGTCACACAAGCACAGCAAAACTCACTTTTAGATAAATTGATTGTCAAATTTGCATCAGTGAGTCTGTCGAAGAATTTCCAAATTGTTGCTAGATGTTCTTTCCAGATGTCGATGTAGTTGATGAAATCATCGATATAAGCATCACAGTTATCTAGACCAGAGGTAATCATATTCATCAAGCATTGAAAAGTACTTGGGGAACCCTTCATCCCGAACGGCATTACTTTATATTGATAAAGTCCATCTGGAGTCACAAATGCCGAAATTTCCTTTGCTCTTTCTGTAAATGGAATTTGCCAAAATCCTTTCAGAAGGTCAAATCTGGTGATGTACTTGGCATTTCCAATTTTATCAATACAGTCATCGATTCTTTGTAATGGAAATGAATCTGTTTTTGTCACACTGTTTACCTTCCTATAATCAGTGCACATACGGAAAGTTTTATCTGGTTTCGGAACAAGTATACATGGTGAACTCGAATCACTTTTACTGGGCTTTATGAAATTGTTCTCCAGCAAATACTGAATTTCCGTTTTCAAGTATTCCTGTCTGAGAGGGTTCATCCTGTATGGGTGTTGTTTCACAGGTTTTGAATCTACAGTTTCAACATCATGAAAAATTTTGTTTGTCCTTGTAGGAATATCTGGAAACAAGTGCTCATATTCGAATAATTACTGTTTAAGTTCATTCCATTCTTGTTGTTGCAAAAAATGTAAAGGTTTCTGGTCCAGATTTTTCATAATTTCCGAATTCCGAAGATTTGTTGCTCCAAGATCAACAGAGTCCGATTGAATTTCTTCACTTAAATCCTCAGTTTGTGGGACAGGTACAACTAAATTAATTGCATGATTTACTTGGATATCTCTTTCAGTATACTGGTACTCCATTAATTTATTTAGATCAGAGTACTATTATTATAATTTAACTCATTCATTTTCATCTTTACTTTGTAAGGGCCGTAAAATCTAATTTGAAGAAAATTTTTAAGAATGAGCAAAAGAGAATGAACTCTATTACAAAACTCAAAACTTCTCTCAATTAAAGTTCTTTGAAACCATAATTTCACTTTTGACTTGAATTGCTGAGTGCCAAATTCAAGCATAACTAGCTGGAAAATTCCAGATCTAAAATTTGACCTTTGACCAGATTGAACAGATTTGGGAAGGCCAAATTGAGTAAAAACTTATTCAAAGCTTTTACTGTTGCTTTGGTTTTAATATTCCTCAAAGGAATTGCCTCTGGGAATCTTGTTGACGCACACATAATGGTCAACAAATATTGGTTGCCTGACTTGGTCTTAGGTAAGGGACCAACACAGTCTACCATAATTCTGCTAAATGGTTTGTCAAATGCAGGAATAGGTTGCAGATGAGCCTTAGGTATCTTCTGATTGGGTTTTTCTACCATTTGACAAGTATGACAAGATCTACAAAATTTACAAACATCACTTTTGATTTTTGGCCAATAAAAGTGAGTCAAGATCTTGTGATAAGTTTTATATATCCCTAAATGACCAGCCAGAGGAGATTCATGGGCCAAACTAAGTATTTCCTGTCTGTAAGATTTTGGAACTACAACCTGATAGTTCACTGACCACTCGTCACCAGCAGGTACCTCGGGAGGTCTCCATTTTCTCATAAGAATTCCATTTTTAATAAAATAACAGACCTATACTTCAGTGGCTTCAGTTTGACTAATGACCCTCTGAAACAAACAGGAGATCTCATGACCTTTTTCCTGTTCAACGACAAGTGATTGTTGTTTGTCACCCTGATTAGGTAAAAGAGAATGAGTAGTTAAAAGAGGATCACTATGATCAATACCTTTTGATTGATCCAAATTAGGAGTGAAAGTGACCTCATCAAAAACCTGACCAATACATGTGTCAGCTAAAGGAATATTTTCCTTATCAAAATCATTCTCAAGAGCATTCTTTGCCATATCTCTAGTAACTGCACAAGCTGGGTATAAATCAGGGTATTCTTTTTCAATAGGATCAACTTTGTGATCCAAAGAAGGCTTGTCAGTTGCAAGTGGATTAACCACAACCTTATCTCCAGCTAGGTTGTTGCCTAGTAACAAATGAATGCCCTCAACGGGTAAAGTAGGCACTATACCAACTGTCACAGGTCCTGAAACTAAGTCTGATGACAAATTTACAGAATGGAGAGAAACATTAACAAAGCTGCACTCTACTCCCTGAATGAGAATGCTCTCATTAGAACAGGACTTCTCAGAAAAGGCAAAGTACCTGATAATAAAAGACTGAAGCTCCTGTATCCCTTAAAATTTTAATAGGGATAGGATTGGCTAAATCACCCAAGAGTGATATAGAACCCTTCGACATGAATGGTTCATAATTCTCCATAATAAAATCAGACTGGTGTTTATTAGACCCAACAAATATATTGCTTTCAATACATGACCATGACCTTGACCTTTTAGAAATAAGAGCATTTGGGATAGGTCTATCTTGATTCTGATGCCATATTTCAATTTAAAGCAATCAGAAATGACGTGTCCTTTTTTCTTGCAATAAGTACACATAGGAATAGACAAGGATTTTGAATCAAGTTTATCAGAAGCTTGATTTTTAAAAGTTGTGCCAGATTGAGTTTTAGAAGGAGTCATATTAGGCTGAAATACCTTTCTACCAAAAGACTGCTGAGTGAACAATTTGCCTACAACAGGAATTTTTTGAGTTAAGGAATACTTGTCAGCAGCAAGAGCAGCATTTTCCAAGGTTTCGATCTCATGTTCTTCAAGATGAGTTTTAATGTCATTAGGAACACAGTTCTTGAACTCTTCAAGTAATACAAGTTGTTCAAGACTTTCATTATCATGTTCAACTTTCTCAGCTAAGCACCATCTCTTAAATAACTGCTCAGTTTCTTTTTTATAGTTCCTAAATTTTTGCCGATAAGCCTCAGGAACTAACGCATACACCTTTAAAATACATTCCTTAACCAAATCATAGTCAGAACTTGCAGTACTGACATTGAATGGTAAATATCACTAGCTTTACCAATTAGTACACATTGTAGTAATTGAGTCCAATGCTCCCTTGGCCATTTCAAATTTTCCGCAACTTTTTCAAAATGAGGAAAATATTTGTCTACTTCTTTTTCTCTAAAAGGGGGCACTAACCTCATATTTCTTGTAATGTCAAAACTTGAATTTGTATGTGAAGTGGGATTGTGCTTTTCACTTGCCAGCTCCATTTCTTTGATTTTAATTTGAAATTCCTTTTCATCCTTCTCTTTTTGCATATGTGTACGTGCATTTGTTCTTTTTGAAACTCCAATTGCATTTGTTTATCTTTCTCCCTCTCCTGTCTCTCTCTCTCTCTCCTCTTTCTCAAATTGCAATTGCAATTGCTTCTCTTCTAATTGCAACTGCAATTGTTTTTCTCTCTCTTTTTCATAAAGCATTTATCTTTCTCTCTTTCCTCTTTCTGAAGCTCGAGCTTCCTTAACTCCAATTCCATCTTGTATTTCATTTTTAATTCCATTACTTTTATGTCACAATCTGATACAGACTTACTGACTGAAGCCAAAACACTTTTATGAAGAACATTCTTCTCTACCAACTATTGAATCAAAATGTTTTTAATTTCTTGCTTCGGTAAGGAAGATATTGCTTCAGAAAGATCATATTTTCTAGCAAGTTCAAGCAACTCATCTTTTTTCAAACTATCCAACTGCTCTTGAGTAGGACTAGAAAGAGAAGTCTCCACTTTTATTGACATTGTGAATGAAAGCCTGTTGTTTTCACTAAAGATATCAAGCAAAATGTAAAATAGTACTTGGGATTTAAAAACTAGGGGAATTTAAATTTCAAAAACAATTTTCTGAAATATTTTAGCCAAAATTCATATATCCCAAGGACGACCAACCCCAATTTTCTTTTGTTACATGTAGGTTCGTACAAATATAACAAAAAAAAAATGTGAAGTCAACAAGCTTTGTAAGTTTTAACAAATTAATTTATTTCCCTAGAAAACAAGATAAAAATATGAAATAGGACTTACGGTTTGTGAATATAGTCCAAAAATTAATCCTAGAATTGAAAAATATAAGTCCTATCATTAAACAGTTCTAAATGAATCCAGGTTTGAATCTGGATGAAGTTCCAATATGGAAGACGATGACGTCAGGTGAGGTCGTTGTACTGATGGCAACAATTCCTCGTTGAAACACAATTTATAATGTTCTGTTTAGAATTCCAGAATAAATTTCCACTGAATGTCTTTCTCCCAGAACTTTTATAAAAAAAAACACTTGTGTAGTTTTCTAGAGAATAAATTATTAAATTCCCCAAAATAGATGAACTTCAAAACAATCTGGCATCAACAATAGAAACACCTTGTACCCTCAAGGTGTAAGATACGACTGAATAAATCTACTAGCAAATGGCTGTTTTAAGCCTTGATTTTAGATTACATGGTGGCTCATGTGACGGGTTACGTGACCACTAAATTGAACAGTGCAGTAAAAAAAATGCCATTTAACATGTAGGCAAGAATAGCCCTATCTAAGAATCAGATTCTCATGCTGGGGAAATAAAAAAGAAAGGCTGTTTACAATTTCGCTAACACGTGGGCCGAAAATGACCTTGGTAATAGCCAATCATTTTCGCGTAGTATTTACAAAATGTATGAACCAAAGTGAGCTAAAAATAGTGCTCAAGTCATACTTTTACATTCTAATCAGACTGATATTTTTTTCAAAAATATCAAATCCCGTGAAAATAATCATTACAACAAAATGTAATGAAGCAAAAAATAAAATAAAAAATAATTTAAAAACTAACACACAAGTATTTAAATTACATATACGTAACAGTATGACCCTTTTAAAGTCTGAAGTTAGGTGCTTGAACATGACAAAAAAGGATTATTTTAAAAAAATTAGGAACCTCCATTCAGGTGCTTGTGTGTCAGTGAAATAGAGATGATGCATTAATCAGATATCCAAGAAAATATTTTTGTTTCAATTTTAATAAATAACAGTTAAAATGCTGATCAGACAAACACCAGTCTTTACAGGACACTGTCTAGTCATGGTACAGATGGATCATTACAGGACACAGTGTCTGGTCATGACACAAATGCATCTTTACAGGACACAGTGTTTAGTCATGATACAAATGCATTTTGTACATGACACAGTGTCCAGTAATGACACAAATACATTCTTTATGAGACGCAGTGTCTAATCATGAAACAAATGCATACAGGACACTGTGTCTACCAGTAGTCATGATACAAATGCATTCATTAAATGACTCCTGGGTCTAGTATTAATGCAAATACATTCATTATGTGACACTGTCTAGTAATGATACAAATGCATTCTTTACAAGACATTGTGTCAAGTCATGATACAAATTCATCTTTTACAGGACAGTGTCTAATCATGATATAAATGTATTCTGTTACGACCATGTAGTTTAATTACTTGTGTTAAAATTTGAATTCTTTTTATTTCATTTTTGTATTATTATATTTTATTATGATGATGATTATGTTCACGAGATCTGATATTTTTGAAAGAAACATCGTGTTTATTTACAACGTAAATATGACTCTCGGCTTTCGTAAGTTTTGTTTTTAGATTGCCAGGTGGATAAACAGCTGGCATAAACGATTGGTCGTGGCCAAGGTCATTTCCTAAGCATACATGATTACATCATGTACTGCGATTGTTAGATGATGAAATAACCACGCATTCTTCTTGCGTGTGCATGAAATGACGTTTTGGTTCGGTTTAAAATCACTTAGGTCGCTGTGAAATAGTCAGAGTCATTCTTATACCTTGAGAAGAAGGTATTATTTTTCTTGTGCTGGAAAGAGTTTATTTTTCTTTACATCTGTAGAGCTCGAGATGTGTCTTGTTATAGATGACAGCTATAGGAGTTCATCTACTTTTTCAATAATAATTTATTTTTCCCTGGAGAACTACACAAGTGGTTTAAGACAAAGACATTCAGTGAAATTCATTCTAAATTGGAATAGTACAGTACAAATTGTAGTTCAACGTGAAATTCTGGACATTTGTGTAAAGACTTCATCTGATGTCATCGTCCTCCATCTTGGAATGTCATCAAGATTCGAACCTGGATTCCGTTAAAATTATTTAGTGATAGGACTTGTATTTTTTCAGTACCAGGATAAATGTTTGGATTTTCTTCACAAACTGTAAATCCTATTTCATATTTTCACCTTTTCACTGTGTTTTGTAGGGAAATAAATTATTTTTGTTAAAACTTACAAAGCTTGTTGTCTTCACTCTTTTCTTTTGTTACTTTTGAGCGAGCCGATACGTAACAATTCTTTATATGACACAGTGTCTAGCATGGTACAAATACATTCTTTATATAATACAGTGTCTAGTCATGATACAAATGCATTCTTTATATGACACAGTGTCTAGTCATGATATAAATGCATTCTTTACAGGACACAATGTCTAGTCATGAGACAAATGCATTCTGTACAGGACAAATTGTCTAGTAATAATACAAATGCATTCTTTATGTGACATTATCTAGAAATGATACAAATACATTCTTTAGACAAATAATCTCTGTATACCATGAAATCCATCACTGACAAACAGCTGTTGAATAATCTATGTATACCATGAAATCCATCACTGACAATCACAGGGGTCACTTTACCAGGTGAAGTGGGCAACTAAGTTGCCTAAAAAATGAAAACTTTTCCTTTTTCTGTTAGGAAAGCAAAAACGACTTTGCCCAATGATATTCTAGATGTACATTGAGTATCCACACTTTCTGAGATGCTCCCTTGCCTTAGCCAGTTATTTCCGGAGTTATGTTGTACCTCAAGGTGAAATGTAGTTATCAAGCCATCAAATAGCTGGTGTTGATTTTAATTGCACTGACAAACAAATTCTTACACATTCACAGGCATGTGTTTTGATAGTTGATTGACCATTAACCCATTCCCAAGTAAGGTATAACAGAGATGTGTTATATATGTCTCTGGTTACAGCAACTATCACTGGCCAATATCTGCAAGTTATCATTTAATGATAAAAACATACAGATTTGTGTTTTGAAACTTAAACAATAGTATGTAAATAGCAATTTGTGTTTTAAGAACAGAATTGGTGACCTTAAGATTGTAACTGCCATGTGTGCATTATTTTCTTCATAAAACCAGATTGAAACCGTAAGTGAACCTGTCAAGGGGACATCGCTGTGTCTGGGAAGTACCATTTTGTTAAATTATCTGTTTTCATTAACATTTGAGCAAATATATTAAGGAAAATATTCAGCTCATAGAAAGCAGAGTCTAAATATTATATTATTTGAGATTTAGTATAAAAATATAGTTATGTAGGTCTCAATGTATGGGACAATGCTATGTTGTGGACTTCAAGAAGCATTGTAAGGTCAAAGTTGTTTTCACACATTTCTGTGAAAATATGGGGTGAAAAAAAACGCAGCAAAACAAATACTGTTTAACCAATGGCTGATATTACCACATGTA
>JAECUM010039210.1:0-22285 GCA_016617855.1 Megalonaias nervosa
AAACACACCATACACACACAATAATAGGCACGCAATGCGAAAGCACGCACGATATATAAACACACCATACACGCAACCCTAGGCACGCAATGCACATGAACGCATTATATACATTTATATACACGCCATACACACAACCCTAGACACGCAATGCACAAGTACGCACGATACATAAACACACCATGCACACACAGTCCTAGGCACACAATGCAAAAGCACGCACGACAACGACACATAACCAGAACCATGAAAACAAAACATATATTCATGACCCCAGCCAAAATAAGTTATATGATAATTAGAAACAATAAGTTGATAAGAAAAAATATTCCGCATTTGAGTGGCGTAATGTTGTAGATCCATCACAGAATAACATTCCTCGGTTACGCTTTAAAAGCACCCTTAAATAAATCTGATGAAGTGAAATGTTGTTGTTGTTGTTATGGGGTTTAACGCCATTTTTCTGCACAAGATAGGCTATACATGGTGGTCAGTATAAACGATGGAGGAAGAACCCGGGAAAACCCCGGAAAGAAGCACCAACCCACGAGAAGCTACTGGCAAACTTTCTCACATACCCACAGTGGCCGAGCCCGAGCCTCAAACCCTTGCAGACAGAGGTGAGATGGCACTGATCCGTAACGGTAAGCCCTTTAGACCACTCGGCCACTTGGGGCCCCGAAGTGAAATGTAAGACAGTTGTTGTTGTTGTTGTGGGGCTTAACGCCATTTTTCAGCACACGATAGGCTATACATGGCGGCCAGTATTAATGGTGGAGGAAGAAACCGGGAAATCCGCGGAAAGAACCACCGACCCACGAGAAGCTACTGGCAAGCTTTCTCACATATCCACATTCGCCGAATCTTAGACTCGAACCCACGCAGATAGAGGTGAGATGGCAGTGATCCGTAACGGAGAGCGCTTTAGACCACTCGGCCACTCGGGGCCCCGAAATGTAAGACAGAGGCAGAAACATAATCAATGTAAAGGTGGCGCTCTGCAGTTTTATATTTTGCATAGTTTTGATTTTAAAGAAAAATAATTTCCCATGTTTACCTCACTGGTTATACTGGCTATTTAAACAAGACTTCATATATCTTAAGTATTGCTAAAAGAATTTTTAATGCCTATTAGTCTGGTGTATGATTGATTGGTGTAATTTGGGTCATATGAATGATGGGTGTAATTTGGGTCATATGAGCGATGGGTTTAATTTGGGTTATATGAGTGATGGGTGTAATTTTGGTCATATGAGTGATGGATGTAATTTGGGTCATATGAGTGATGGGTGTAATTTGGGTCATATGATTGATTGGTGTAATTTGGGTCATATGAGTGATGGGTATAATTTGGGTCATATGAGTGATGGGTAAAATTTGGGTTATATGAGTGATGGGTGTAATTTGGGTCATATGAGTGATGGGTGTAATTTGGGTCATAAGTTGTACAGCTTGGACTAACTGCAGATGTTCACCTATCAAAAACACAGCTAGATCCGCTTGGTCGTTTCCATTTCCTGGACTTCAGTGGTAAATTGTCAAAAAGAAGAGCCGATAACATTCTTTACATTTATATTTTTTGTAATTCATTCATTGCACTTTCAGAAGCTGTATTGTATCATCTGGCAAAATTGGTTTAACCTATATTAAAAACAATCTTGCAAGGCACAGTGCGAGGGTGCAGAAGAAGAGGCAGACAGAAAAAGAGGTGGGAAGACAACATTAAGGAGTGGACAGGCATGGGATTTGGGGATTCCAAAAGGGCATTAGAGAACAGGGAAAGATGGAGAGAATTGGCTGTAAAGTCAACTGTGGTGCCCCAACGATCTCTTGGGTTAAGGGATTGATGATGATGATGAGGAGGAGGAGGATGATATTAATAACTGTTAAAGATAGTGTACTTTAGACTAATTCAGGCTTACGTTTTAGCACATGGGAGCAGTCATATTGGTTAACTGTGTGCTTAAATCATACACAATTCCCATAAGTTCAATATCCAAAGAAATTTAGCCACAGTACTTGAGGGTAACATATAGGTATGCCAACATTCTCTCCATTGTGCATGTTGTAAATGCAAGCTACTTCACCTTACACACGTCACTTTCTCAGAAGTTCATAATATCTGTAGAGAGACCCCAAAGCGACAAAAGAGTGATAAGATTTAGGTTTTGTAACATAGAAAGAGACAGTTATAGTGTACGTATTCCATTAGCAGAATTTTACTTAATACTGCCAGCACGGTTCCTATAAAATCCTAATTTACTAATTTGGTGACATTTGATTTAATGATCTTTTAGATGAACCCTATATCAACCTCAGTTGAAATCTAACTCCATAAAGAATAAACGCGTATTTTGACCTTTATCCTTACAGGAAGCAAAAAACACGAACTATGCCGAAATGAAAATTAAAGTATGAAAAAAACTTCCATGTAACCACTAAATTACCTTGCTTCCTTTATGTGTCAAGAAGCAAATTTGGCATAACAGATGGTGTTCAATTACTTATTAAACAAAGAGAGTTTTGCCTTAAAAATGCCATTCTAAGTACGAAAAAGCGACATTATAAATAACTAGCTGCAGTGATATGTAAAATTGAACCCATTAATTACAACAAAATTTTCTCAAAAGATTGATCAAAAAGACTATCACGGGTGCTACCTTTCAAGGATATAAAATTTGGTTATACTTTACCGTATTTTTTGGGCATGTACATGGTAAGAGGTAGGTTCCACTCAGTACAAGAGTTGCTAAATGGATTAACTTAACAAGTGGCAGACCAATTAGGTGTCCGAATGAATATTGCCAATACTCCTGTTTAATCCTGCGATATCAGTCCACATGGCAGAATCCATGAAGAAAAACTCCTTGTCAGTAGAGACATTTTGAATAATGAATGTAACCGTGAGAACAGTTTATGATCATAACATCGGTCATATAGACGTCAGTGTACCTTTAATGATCACAACATCAGTCATGTATCTGCCGGTGGCTTAGCTTATTCGTGTTATAGTTTTGTAATTCTAATCTATATTGTAAAGTATCTGAAAGTCGTCTGTAATGCCGATTCACTATTTCAGTCATGTGCAGTGATCGTCGAACTGTTTGAAGTATGTATGAAACATATTGAGACCGTGATGTCCTATATTAAGTGTCCTGACCTCAGTGTGCTTCGAACAACAAGTTTAATTCGTTGCCCTATAAGACTGTAGCAAAAAGGTATGTACGAGACGGGTTTAATACTGAACGAGTATTTTTACTTCCTGATGAAATCCTTATTAGCATGCATGCGATCGATGCGTAAACAAAACTACCAAATCCCACCGCATGTAAGTGATTTATATAAAACAGTCTTTTAAAATGACAGGTATTTACTGGCCTCTATGGAGTCACTTTCAGACCACATTTACAGTTCTCGAGTGACACTTTATATAAAAGCTAAGAATTTTTTAACACCATCCACTTGTTAACGAATTTCCCCTTTAAATCAACACGGCACTTACAAAGCGTTGATACAGCCGTTGTGGTACCGACAAGGAAGAACTGACAAGCGTCAGGGAAATTACCCATATCGAAGTCAGTGCTATTATTACACTTCTCTCTTGCTCAACACGTTTAATTCACATTTTGAAACTCCTAGTCTATTTCGTTTCATTTTAAGTCGATTGTGACGGTGTTTACCTGACGCAGAACTAACTAAATCTGTATGAACGCAAATACGGCACGTTGTGAATTCAACCCTGAATAATTCTCTTACCTGAACAAAACCAAGCATGTACAGTGTATTACCTACGGTAACTTTAAAACGTATACCAACTACTGCTTTCGTAAACTAAGCCATTTAATCTTTGAGATCTCTATACGATTTTTACTGCCCAATTATTTATTTTGTACAAGAATTCAATGAAAAGTATGAAATTCCCTAATAATTTAATTACTGCGATAGACCGGTATTAATAATGAATGTATGTACCGTTATGACTAGATCTAACAAATAATAATAATAATAATAATAATAATAATAATGAGGACTATGTATAGCGCATAATCTTTAGAAGCTCTAAGCGCTTTACAACATTAGACAACACCTAAAAAACATATATAATGAAATGATTACAAAAAAAAAAAAAAAAAAAAAAACATCGTGAAATTAGAAAACAGAAAACAGGCTGAAAATATTTAAGTTAAGGAAACATTATTAGGACTTTAAGTCTGTTCTTGCAGTCGAAATAGGTGAGTTTTAAGAGCGCTCTTGAATGAGATCACTGTGTCTTTGTGTCTAAGTTCAGTGGGCAATTCATTCCACGTTGTTGGGCCCTAGTATGCAAAAGAACGTTGTTCATATGACTTCCTTTTCATAGTGGGAATAATGAGAATACGTGTGTCAGAAGAGGAGCGTAGGTATCTTGCTAGGTGTATACACATGGGTGAGGTCAGATAGGTATGTTGGACTGGAGCCCATCAGTAAAACGTAGCACAAAGAACAAATTTTGTGTTTGATTCTGGATCGAATGGATAGCCTGTGTAGGGTACAAAGCGGGGGGTGGGGGTGGGGGTGCTCTGATCGTGGCACATAAATTATGTGTTTGTACATGACTGAAAAGGGTTTAAAATATGTGCCAATTGCATGCTTTGTTTAAAGTAACTATATAAACATGCTCGGTAAATGGCATTTAACATTGTGTCGGCAAAGTTGGAAAGGGGGGGGGGGTCTTTTCTCAGAGCTTTAAAGTGTTTTAACAAATATAAGCACAACTTTTTAGAATAATTTTTGAAACCACCAGCATCATTCTTATAAATGGTGACCACCTTACTCGTCTATATTTTGTCTCTCTAAATGTTTGCACATAGTCTCAAAATCACATGCATGATAAATTACTCTCTAAAATTATTGTATTTATATAGGGAGATTCTTATTTATATCCATTCTTTATAAGCAAACTTTCCCAAAAACACTAAGCAAACATTAAGGAAGTTTTTAGCAGATCTTGTGTACAAAGCTACCAAGTACAGGTATCCAGGTACTCTGTACAAATATATTAAGAAACACTCATTTAGATACTCTGTACAAAGATATCAAGTACATGCGTCTATATAATCTGTACAAAAACATCAAATACATGTGTCTTGATATATGTACGAAGATATCAAGTAAATGTGTCTAGATACACTGTACAAAGATATCAAGTACATGTGTCTAGATACTCGGTACAAAAATACCAAGCACATGTGGCTAGACACTTTGTAGAAAGATATCAAGTACATGTGTCTATATTTCAATACATAGATATAAAATACACGTGTCTAGCGACTTTGTGTGATGGTATCAAGCACATGTGATTAGATACTCTGTATAAAGGTATCAAGTACATGTGACTAGATACTCTGAATAAGGGTATCAAGTACATGTGTCTAGATACTCCGTACAAAAGTATCATATATTTGTGTCTAGATACTCTGTTTAAAGGTATCAAGTACATGTGACTAGATACTCTGTATAACGGTATCATATACAGGTGTCTAGATACTCTGTACAAAAGTATCAACTACATGTGACTAGATAGCCTGTATAAAGACATCAAGTATATGTGTCTAGATACCTTGTACAAAGATATCAAGTACAGGTGTCTAGATACTCTGTACAAAGATATCAAGCACATGTGTCTAGACACATTGTAGAAAGATGTCATGTACTTGTGACTAGATACTCTATAAAAAGATGTTATGTACATGTGACTAGATACTCTGTATAAAGGTATCAAGTACATGTGACTAGACACTGTATAAAGGTATCAAGTACATGTGACTAGGTACTCTATATAAAGGTATCAAGTACATGTGACTAGATACTCTGTATAAAGTTATCAAGTACATGTGACTAGATACTCTGTATAAAGGTATCAAGTACATGTGACTAGACACTGTATAAAGGTATCAAGTACATGTGACTAGGTACTCTATATAAAGGTATCAAGTACATGTGACTAGATACTCGGTATAAAGGTATCATGTACATGTGATTAGATATTCTGTACAGAGACACCAAGTATATAAATGATTCCTTCTGTAACTCGCTTTACAAGATTTCAAAGTAAAACTATGTTATGAATATTTATTACAGTCTGGGTGGTATGATTTCCTCAAACATAAAGAATGTGGTACAAACAGGTACATGTGGCAAATTATATTTACTCGTAGAAAGGGTTAGCATTAAATATTATTTGTAAAGAGGATTAGACATGATGTAGGACAGCATAATGTCAAAATAAAATAGCACATCTTTTCAATACATTCAGGTCATCGTAGGCTGTACTCTGTAACCCATCGTAAACTGTACTCTGTAATCCATTGTAAACTGTAGACTCTAACATGATTAAGAGCTCAAGTGTCGTATATTTTGCAATTAAACTAATTTTGCGATTTTTTTTTCTTAATGAAAAGGTGAATGAAATAATATCAACTATAGATTTTCACGAATATTTCATACTAATAGCAAGGTGAGTCTACTGTAATCGTGACCATTTAATTTGGTTTACAGTCTACCATTATCTGGATAATTTCTATACGTGTTGGAACACGAAATATTTCAGAGAGGGGCCGTTTTCGGGCGACTTGTTTTCCGATGTTGGCTCAAAACGCCATGAACACATACGTCATTCATTAAATATAATTTCGTTCAGCAACGGTTCATATATTGCAAGTGCAGGATAAATGAAACCGATGGAAGACACAATAAATCATACAAGAAATAATTCTACGTGTATAATTAAAAAAATATTTTAATGGAATCCCTTATGAGAAATTAACTGTACTCCAACAAAGAAGAACTCAGTGGCGTAGCTTGGGGGGGGGGGGGGCAGTTGTCCCCGGGCGCCATGTGCCAGAGGCGCCAAAATGAGGAAAATACAATTATTCGTTATCTCAGATGCACTCGAAGGGGGCGCCAAGTTTATGTTTTGTCCCCGGGTGCTAAGTAAGGGGGCGCCAAGTTTATGTTTTGTCCCCGGGCGCTAAGTACCTCGCTACGCCACTGGAAGAACTTATATGCCACAAATTATTAAACTGATATCTATGAAATGACAGAGTCACTCTAATTATTATCAATTGGCCAAGGAAGTTGCTTTATTTTGTTGATCAAGTTACTACGAATCTCAAGCGAGAACAAAGTGTACATTTTCATCAACAGTCTGTCAAAATGGAGTCTATAGGATTCTCCAAAACGTTAATCGTCCTTATTTTGGAATGTTTCTTGTTAAAAGACTGCTTTTTGTTAAGTTGCCAATCCAGGATAATCAGAATACTAGTAGTCATTAAAATTTAATTATTTTGTGAAGTTAAATGGCCCCTGTAACGAACTTTCGTTTTTGTATCTGCTCATGTGCAAAACAGGACTTTGGTCAAGTGGATGATGATAGACGGTGCACACCCGGAGGAAAAATAGATTCCATCTGATACCGAAAAGTATTAGGAATCCATCGGAAAGAATAGCTGGAAATTCTGGTCAAACTGTGAAAAAGACAACAAGAAAGTTACTGTTGAGTTATCACATCACAGTCTGCGCTCGTACAGAGTGATTAAATTGAGACAGAGATTGGGAAGTGAAATACGTGAGGAAAAAATGTCATCTTGCAATACATATATTAAGCTAAGCCAAAGACATGAGTGTACCAGTATATGTGAAATTAAACTGTTTTCTCACGTTTGTCCTCTCTGTACTTAATCTGATGTATTCAACAAAGTATACGTTTACCTTAGCGTAAATCACGTACTCCACCTACCTTTCTTCACCTTTTGCCTGGTATATTTAAGAGGCTTTTCCATGTTAACAACCTGTTATGCTGTGTCCGGAGTCAACCCATCTGACGTGCTCTACCCGCTGTTAAACCATCTGTCGTGCTGTACCCGTTGTTAATGAATTTGTCGTGCTATACCCGCTGTTAAACGATCTTAAATGCTGTACCCGTTATTAAGCGAATCTGACATTCTGTACTCGTTAATAAATTAATATGTCGCATTGTGCCCGTTTTTTCTTTTTTTGTTGTAACCATTTATCGTGCAGTACTCATTGTTAAACCATCTGTCGTGCTATACCCGTTGAGAGTTTATCAAGTTAAGCAATATAATTATATAACTCGCGTGCAGTCGTGTCGTTTTTACGTCCAATTAGAGGCTGGCTTAAAAGCTGTTGTACACTTATCTAGTCACAGCTAATAGGAAGTCCCTAAACAGTCACGATGCAGATAAAATCAATCGAAAAGTAACCATATCTTAATACCCCGGGCATTTAATATCTGTTGTATATAACCTTTGTTTGAACTCACTGTTAGCAATTTACATACATATAACACAGGTTGTCAAACCTGTGTATAAGTCTCAACCTGTATCAAGTCATTTGTATTTGCAGCGAAACTCAGCATAATCAGTCATAGTCGTGTTTGTCCGATTTGGACTGGTGTGAGATCCACACTTAGCCTACACAGAAGCATCAGTTCTTGATGAGCGGTCTTCACCATTAGCATTCAGCTTTGTCTCCAGCGTTGCTGTTATCTCCATCCACCCCATCTTTCCAAGAATCACACACAAATTATAATTACCTTTCCCGATACCATTGTTTTCAGTCCTTGTCTCTGATGTTGTTGTTGCTATTATTATTATTATTATTATTATTATTATTATTATTATTTAACTTTATTTTATTTTATTTTATTTTATTATTTTGTTCCGAGATTCCCATCCAGGTTCGTAAAAATGCTCCATTATGACACATTTTCTTTACTGAAATTGTCCTGTCTGTATAGCAAAAGTACTTTTATAACAGATCTTGATTATCAGTATTTGGTTTCAGTTTTACAGTGTGTCTGGTAGACAACCGGGCATACTTCATTAGACGAATCGTACCAAAGACATAAATATTAATGTCTCTGGTCTGTTTCCTTCGTGGTCAGCGTACATTTTACCCGTTCAAGACTATATGTGCTAACATTATATGAACTCAGAGTTTTGTTTTTCAAGCAAACTAGCCATCGAAAGAATGTTGAAATTTAACAAAAGTTAATACTTTAAAACCCAAGTCAGTTTTAACAGGTAACAAGAGATAAGTTTACTCTTAAAATGGCTTAGTTATACATACATATGTTGCATTAAGTCCTCATCCGTCGCTTAAAATTAATTCAGTTACATGGAGCACATTATTTTTTTTTTTCACATTTCAGCACAAAAATCATGTGTTATCTTGTGCTTATGGTTTAAATTGCTTTCTGGATTTTATGAATTTGTATATACTGATGACTTGTACTTAAATGAACTTAACAGAAAATTTAAAAAATTCATTGGGGTTTCTAATCTTTTTCAAAATTTTTATTGTTTTTACTACACTTTCAACACATTATTTGCAATATAATACTGAGGAAATTGGAGATAAATGCATTTCCTAAGGACACACTGAAGAAGAAACAGTTTCATTCTTTCACGTATTCTGTTATGCATTCATTCATGCAAACGTGGCCTATTAGTACCACAGGTGGGGTGGGTGGGTGGGTGACGTAATCAATCATTAGATGCAATGAATGACTTTCTCCTCAAGCAGCACCACTAATTGGAAATAAAATTGTAGCTACTATATATAAATAATATGCATATGTGTTTTGAATTTTTCAAAGAACAACAATTTCAATAATGTCTTAGAACATTAATTAAACTCAAAATACTACAAGCCAAATGAGAAACCAACTCAAAATACCTGGATGAAAAACTTGTTCTATCAAAGGAACTGAGATAACTACATGTATGACAGCTGATCCTTCGCCAAACAAGCGATACCAAACAAATAGAAAGATTCACGTAACCGTTCTCACCTCACTGGCGATAACCGTTGATGTTACTGTGCATGGAACACGCTCTCATTACACGTGAAATACGTTTCAAATACCCGTGACATACTAGTTAAGTAAACGTTTGGACTAAACTTTGCATTAAAATTTGTAGAAACGTAGCAACCCACGCAAACCCTAATATCACTAAAGTGTTACTTTGACACTTGGTGCCTAGGACAGGCAATAGTTGAACTTTTAATGCCATATTCATATAAGGTCTAAGTCAACCGATGCAAATAACAGACTGTCACAACTTCTTATTGGTAGAGCAGACATGTCAAGTGTTTTCTTGTATACTTTTTCACTGACTTTTTCAATTGAAATCTTCTAATGATATTGGTAAACTTTCCCTGTGCCGGTGGTAAAATATTCCATAGGTTACGCTAGGAACACGGCCAAAAAAGGGGGTTCTAGGTTTTCCCTCATTTCAGAAACTCTTTGATTCTTCGAAATCATAAAATAAACTTTAACATATACTTACATTGACATAGACTTCTAAATATTGTATAAAGTGACCACATTTAAATGCTGATATCATCAATTCCATTTCACAGTAAACGATAAAAGATAAAAAGTAAAAATCTTACAAATCTGCAAAAGGTTTATCAAATAGAAAATAAAACATAAAGTTAAAACATGTTAAATCCATAAAACATGTTAAATCCTTAAAACATGCTGTCAAAATTTGTTATATCATGCGCATTCCCTTAAAAAGTCTTAATTTCACAAAGAGAAAAGTTTTTTGTCTTACATGCACGAAATCGACACACTCGACATGAATATGTTCCATTGTCAATGAAAACTGACAGATTATGCACTCTGATCCAGGTTCACCGTTCAGGTAGTATGCATGGGCCGGGTATGTGTTCGATACGCTATCAGCACAATACCACTGCGATTTGTTCTCTTTGGAGGATGTCACACGCCATTGGTAATTCAGATGTTCTGAAGCTTGTTTGTGGTGATTTTATTCCACATACTTAGCGAAGTACAAAGAATACGTTGATGTATATAATATTTGACGTCAGTAAATGCAATCAGGAATCAGTTTTGGATAGATTTCAATGTTGTTAAAGGATGTGAGTATGGCTAAAATTTCAGCGGTAAATTTGTAGGCATTTTATCCAGTAACCGGCTCTTGATTTGTGCCACGTTACGTTGCAATGGCAGTTTTTTTCGAACCGTCCGAATACATAGACGTACATCCAAGGCGGGAGTCTCTCACTGAATTTATTACTCTCAAAAGTAAAGGATATGCTGAGGACTTTTAGAAACATCGAATGCTGTTTTGGGAGGTTTTCATAACCACGATGATGACTTTGGAATACACAAGTTTAAAATATTTAAAACATTGGTTTTTATTGCTTCTAGTTGAGGATGAATTCGACTGCCAAAACGGTGATGAAAATTTATTTTCTGAGTTTGGTATTTGGGCCTCGAGCCGATCTCAGATGTGGGATTAGATGGATTAAAGGACAGTTTGGTAGCACATGAGATAAAGTGATGGTTCATTTGTCTCAACATGGAGCTTTTTGAAGAGGTGGAAAAAAGTCCAACTGCTTTTAACAGGGCCGGTGCAAGGGCATTTGGTGCCCTAGACGAACCTTCCACCTTGCGCTCCCCCCCAACCCACCCCCATCGCTTATTACAAACTGTTCATACGTATTACTACACGTTCGGCTTGGTAATTTATTAATTTCAATATTTAGTCTATATATTTAATGATAATAAATTAATAACCTTATAGTGTACTTCGTTTTTTGAGCCCCTCCCCTCCCCCAATATCCCCCTTCCAATCTTGGCGCCCTAGGGGGCCGCCTAATTCGCCTAATTGGTCAAACCCGCCGTGCATTCAGAGTACTCTCAGCGGCGCATGTTGATTTGGCTTTGACAGGCTCTGCAGGTGAAAAAAGTTTGGAATGCATGGTCTTTTTTCGATTTGCGTACGCATCGATGACTCGATACAAAAATATATAGAACATAATCTTGATGACATAACAATATGGTACAATTTTTTTTTACTTGTAACAATATTTCTTTGACAGAAAAGTCATATGATATAAGAATACACTGAGTTTCTAATTAATTCTGTGCCATGAAAGTCTGTTTTATACAGTTATTGCTACGTTATCATGTCGCCAGAAGCTGTGCAGTGGTATTGTATTTCAAGTACTCTTTAGATTTGTGAACAATTGGATTTGGAAGAAATAAATATGTAACCAAATTATCTTATACAAGGATATAACTTTCTCAATCGACTAATGGGATGAAATTTCCTTAATGAAACTGAAAATTGTTAGGCATCGTAGCCAGAAATAAACAATGCCCCTATGACAATATTGTTACAATATCACTTCAAAGAACACGGTTTCCGTAATGACACCATATCCGGACTTAAACAAAAAATAAAAACAAGTGGTGAGCACTTGAGTAAAACTGAATGTGAATCAGAGTTCAGGGTGATTTTATGCATTTGAATCGCATAAATATAGACCCATTATATGATAACTTTCTTGTCCGATCACATAGCTATAGGCCCACCATATGATAACTTTATTGCCTCAAACAACAATAGTATAAATATGACAATTTTATCAGAGTTCAATGACATTATTACCATGTCTAAAAGCGAATGACGTTTCTCTCATTGATTTTTTTTTTTTTCGTCGATTGAGAAGCATGTGCAATAAAATTATGAAATCATTTGTATTATACAACAGCATACCAAATCTCTAGACAGGATATGATCTATACAAGGAATTGTTATTGTTATTTATTTTTCAAATCTTGAATTACAACGGTGACTAAAAACTACAACCGTATATACTCGCTTATAAGACGAGTCCAACTGCAAATTGCACAGACCCAGATCTGCCGTCGCATCATGCGCCGGCAGATCTGAGTCAGCGCATTTTGTTAGGAATAACAAGTAGAACAAACAGCATTGATCCTGGTCTGCAGGCGCATTATGCTACGGCAGATCACGAGCTTTATTGTTACTGTTTACTGTTTGACTCTACCTATAAGAGAGTACATTCGGGCTACTACTATTACTCGCGTCACTACGACTACTGTGGTCATGATGCTAATAATAATAATAATAATAATAATAATAATAATAAATCTAAATAAATCATTATCGTCGTCATTGTCATCATCATCACTACGCCACTAGCCTTTAAGATAATGACTAAAAGATTAGCGTGAGAAACAATCCAAGTGTACACCGTAATTAAATGAGAGTTCATGAAGCACACTAGTACGAAACCCCATGAATTGAAGGTCTCTGTACAAATGATTGTAAGCAATACTATTTTTATGGGTAGTTATTAAGTCAATACTATTTTTATGGGTAGTTATTAAGTCAGTACTGTTTTTAAGTGATTGATTGATTGATTGATTGATTGATTGATTGTATTTTTACGGCGCACCAGCACTGCTAGGATATTTAGCGACATACAAACGGTTATACGTATGATCATTTAAAAATGATAAAAGGTTTCATATCGATAAGCGATATCAAAACCAAATATTTGAAAGTAAAACGATAAGATGGTAAGGGCAACATATAAAGCTTCCCAATCAACGGGGAATGTAAATGGTGTATGTTAATGAAGACAGATGAAAAGTTATTGAAAATAAGGGACGGTATATACATTACATAAAAATACTCAAGGTGATGGCATAAAAGTTATTGCTTAGAATAAATGTTTACTTCTTTCAGGAATTCTATAATACTAGTGAAATTTATTGTATCAAAAAGTTCCTTTATGTCATGCACATTGTAACACTGATCGCGCGTAGGTTGCAGGTCGAAACACTCCATCATAAAGTGCTTAACAGTGAATGGTTCATTGCAAGAAACGCACTCTGGTGGGTCTTCGCCTTTTAGTATGTGGAAGTGGGTTATATAAGAATGACCAATTCCAATTCTTGCAATGACTACCTCCTCCCTACGGATGGTTCTGTAGGAAGAAGTCCATTCTCCTAGGGTTGGCTTAATGGCATGAAATTTGTTAGTCACTGCATCATTCCATGATGCCTGTCACTTCTGCCGTAATGACTCTTTGATACTAGGTTTAAAATCAGTATACGGTATTTTAAAATCAGATGGTTCTTGGGACAGGGTCATTTTAGCAGCGCGATCTGCTTTTTCATTACCTTTAATGCCAATATGGCTGGGTAATCAACAGCATACTATATTGTGGGAGGTACTCAGCTCAGTATTTTTTATGAGAATATTGGTTAATAATGGGTTTTCAAGTTTTCTATTGTGTAGCAACTGACTATTTTTAAGTGTATTTATTAAGTCAATACTATTTGTATGTGTAGTTATTAAGTCAATACTATTTTTATGTGTAGTTATTAAGTCAATACTATTTTTATGAGTAGTTATTAAGTCAATACTATTTTTATGTGTAGTTATTAAGTCAATACTATTTTTATGTGTAGTTATTAAGTCAATACTATTTTTATGTGTAGTTATTAAGTCAATACTATTTTTATGTGTAGTTATTAAGTCAATACTATTTTTATGTGTAGTTATTAAGTCAATACCCCTTGAAGAAGAGCATACTAGAGATAATCAAAAATAAATTACTGGAAAACTTACCTTCCATCTTGTCAGTGGAGTATCAGAGTCTAAAATGAACAGAAACAGAAATTCAGACAATAATAGAAATACTAACACAACTATCCCATTGTTAAAATTTTACGTCACAAGGTAGTGTTGTGATAACCGTTGGCTGGCTCAGTATGGATATTAAAATATCCTTCCTCAGTCTTAAACCACATGGGTGCCGCGACTACTTCACCCTATCATCTGTGCACAACATCCCCTGATGATACATGTACACAGATTTCAATATGCAGAATAAAATTTGAAGTACCACAGATTTGGAAATAAAATAGAAAGCTCAAATACACGTCCAAGATGTATCTTCTTTTGAAAAAATAAAAGAAAAGCACACAAAAAATTTCAACAACTCAAGAAATTTCTCAAATATAAGGATGTCGTCTAATTTATGATAATGATGTGTTATATTTCCAGAAATAATACAATATGTAGCTGATAGCCTTCACATTTTGTTTAATTTCACTAGAAGTGTGCGAGTTCGATTATCATCATCGGATCTGTCCGAACTGGTTACCGATATTTATCATTCGGCAGGTCACTTTTACTTGCCTCGGGACACAAGAACCTTAAAAAGTGTTGATGTGCCTTATAACACCGAAAAAAAACTCCTCATGTATAAAATGTCAGGTATAAATTTCAGTAGCACACATAGTTTAATGAGAGACACGTCAGACATTTTGATTTAGATGGGTCTCGTGTTAGTCTGGTAAGAGCGGTAAGAGCACAAAATGTATTTTTAAACTCATTTGTTAAAACCTGCTGAGAATATATTATCAAACTAACCTTAATGGTCAAATGCTTATTGACTTGGGCACAGAAAGGGTTACTGTCTGCGCACTGACACAAAAGAAACTTTTCTCTTTAATTAACCTTCCAATGGCACTCTTGTCCTCCATAAGCCATCTAAACGAATGCATCATCTGTAAACAGATTTTCACGTATTTATTAACTCATTTACACTTTGGCCAAGCGGGTGGGGTTGTGGGATTGGGTGGGACAATTTGCCCCAGGACGTCAGGCGTAGGGGTCGTCTTCGTGAGCTTTTATAAAACGTTTTAGCAGATGAAATTGTTATAGTATTTCACCTTAAACGTTTAGGACGTTTCTTCACAAAACATATTTAGGAGGGGGGAAGGGAGGATGAAAACTTACATAAAAACTGTATTTTTTCCCATGAAAGAACATTGCCACCGCGAGACTCAAACCCTCGCAACGCCACTGCTTGTACAGTACATAAGTGCTGGCAAACGTGAAAAATCCATTAGATGGCCGCTTATTAACACTTATATCCACTTTGGGATTGGATAGATAATGTTTTGCACAGTACCTCGAAGACCCGTACAATAGACTGGATAATTTCTGGACAAAAATGAATATTATGCAATTCTGGTGAATAAATCAAACCGGATTGGTTAAATGGGACGAAAGGGAAACACTATCCGACTCAACCCTGGCACAAAGAGTGTCAAAACAATAATGGTTTGACATATTTAGTTTCATTAATTACATTTTAATCCTTCAAAACCTTACTAGAAGCTGTCGCCGCGAGATTAAGGGCATCGCGATCCTTTTAAGCAACAGAAGGAATGTTGACTAGGGTTATGGGTCATTCCAAACTAAGAATAATCAAAAAAATACAAAATGAATAGTCATGAAACATTTCGATTGATCATTTTCATCACGCAAGCGACAAGAAACGAGCACCAATACTGCAGTTCAAATCAATGATTTATATACAAGTATATTCAATAGTTTCGTGACTAGATACTCACCCAAAAATTTTACCTATAAATTATTTCTAGTTACATTTGTTAAGATCACTTTCTTATAATAATGATAATAAAACATTAAGTAATTGAAAAATTTCTTGATAACGCCTAGCTAATGTATAACAAAATTCCTCATTCAGCTAGAAGATTACCAAAATAAATCTTTATCGTTAACAATCGTTCAGCCGCAATTTGCTTGGTATTAAAGATGGTTTCCAGACAAAACATTGCTTTGGATTTGTTCAATGGGAAATATAAATTGGTCGACATTCTGTCTTAATGACACAGCCACATCTTCTTACTTAACTTGAATAAATTGGGTTATTGTTTTCACCGGGTTCTATTTAGCGTGTATACATATATCCTCGCTCACACGCGGGGGGTGGGGGTAGGGGGTGCGAATTGAGATACACCTCTTTGTTCCCACAAATGGCCTCTGTAGATATGTGTCGACAAAAAGTTTCTACCTAATAGTAGATGATACCTATTTTTTGCAAAGCCTGTCCCAACAACATGAAGTTTATGATGTGATGTGGCAGAATAATAAAGTCTGATTTCGGTGTGATACAACACTGGCGAGGGTATGGAATAAAACGTGGACTAACCTTGATCTTCACCTGTAAAAACAAAAAGTTGAACGAACTATAACGCAGACCTGACACGAGTGACTGAGTGCGACACTAAAAGTACATGACCAATTGTTATTACACTGTTACTCAAGCAGCTGTTGACGTCAAACACGCTAAACAATGACGCACCTCTCCTATTCTTTATTCGGTACACGTATAAGGGGACGATGGTAGGTGGGTAGGCGGCACTAAATTTAGTTGAAACTGTATTAATTGCCATGCAAATATTTATTATTCGTAGCTTTCTCCGCAACTTTCGTTTATTCAGTAAAAGTATGAAAGATTTTGCAAGACAAGAAATTCTGGGTCAGTCTACTTCTAAATCAGAATCAGTCGCATGCATTAAATGTGTACCACTCTATTGATGGCATCTGACACTTCCAGCCATTTCTGAAACACGTTGGGGTTTCTTATTATGTTAAATCGCCATCTCCTTAACTTTGTCGTATGCAGGAAATCCTTTTTCATGTGCTAAATTGAATATTTTCAATAACGCAAAGGTAGAAGAAAGTATGCCTTACTGATGTTACATTTTGCTTCTTTTTACTTAATTTCTTGTGGCTAGAGCAGGGTGTAAACCCCAAGGAAGTAAACACGTTTGCATATACAGAGAGACGGTTTTATATCTTACTATAATTCGTACGATCGGACAAACATCTACGTCAACTGTATTGTTAGTCGAATTCAAGATGCACATTCAATCTTTGTTTTTTTTTTTTTTTTCTTCTGTCCTTGTATGTTTTCAAATGGTAGGCGGATATCCCATGATAGCCTTTAGGTGAGAACAGAAGACTAAAAGTGCTTCTTTGATTTTCCTCATGTGGACCTGAAGACATCCTACATTCACATAATCGTTTTACACAAGCATTTAACTATACGCTTATTTAGGAAATCACTAATTTTGAACTAAACGTACATAATGTCACTGTCAAACTCAAGGAAGGTTTGGACATGACATTTCCATCCGTTTCTGGACTCATTTCAGGAGCTGCTTATGTTATGAATATCTATAGTGTTTGTCTAACTTTAGTCCATTATTTGTAAGCAACATGTTTACATAGCTAACATTTGCCCATGATTGTAAGTTAAAAACAAGATGTTGACATAGCATTTTGAACTCAGAATGTTCTAGAAGCTACTTGATGGAATTTTCCAACCAGAAATAACTTACGTCTTGGGGATTCCGAATATTCTATTAAGTCTTAGTTAAAGTGAAATTCTTTTTGGTATGACTCGGCCAAAGTTCGAACCCACGACCTACCGCATCCGAGATGGATGCTTTAACCACTTAGGCCACCGGAGCGGTTCATAACGTGTGATGGTGTTTTATTTTAAGACATTAAATCTATAAAGAAAACACTGTCAGACGCTGCTATTTTTCTAGAGGAACATTGACCGTATGAGATGGACTTTGAATGAGACAATCATCGGCTATAAGGCATCTTTGTTCTGATAATTGGACGTTTGTTGATTGAGTGACCTCTCACACGCTTCCATTTCGAATGAGTGAATCATCTAGTTACCGCCTTCCATGTTATTTACGATCTTTAGCAAACAAGACAATTACATCAGCAACTCCTTCCTAAAGAGCAGAAGAGAATCACGCAGACAAAATAAAGTATTGTTTTTTCCGGTATTGTAGGTACGGTTTAGTTTGATGTGCAAATTGCTTATTGGGTAAACAAGATTCACACCACTGGTCACTCGAATTTTGAGTTCTCTCCCTGAAACAATAACCCATTGTCTCCCACAGTAAAACTTACCCGTGTCAATGTCTCACATTTATGTTGGTCTGGAGTTCTTGACCATAGCCAGGGCATAAATAACAAGTATTATTTTTCACAAAAGGTATGGACTTGAAGCTACAGAAGTATATCTTCCCACTGATATAATTATTTGTTATTACTGTTTTCTCTTTTTTTCTTCCATTAGGCAAAGATCACATGTTATCAGGATAACAGAATTACAAACACAGAATATGTGTAACCTAGAGATTGAGTTCAACTTCATAGTGTATGTCATGTGAAAAAAACCTCCATACTCTGCTGCTTCCAGTCTGCTACTGCATTTGTAGAATCTACAATGAACAACCATTAGTTTATTTTAAATGTTCGCCAAATGTTAATTTAACATGTTAAAATGCGTTTTCTAGGACCTGTGTTATAAATTTCGATCAAGAGTGCTTTTATTGAGTATGTGTAATATTACAAATGATGCCATCTTGACAAAAGATACAATACTAAACTGTCTTTCTCCTTTTCTATTTTGTAAACCAAGAGTTTTATTATCCAACCATGTTGAAACATACATTTTCCTAAACTCAGTTGTCGGTACTGAGAATCAGGAGTGTGTGTGTGTGTGTGTGTGTGTGTGTGTGTGTGTGTGTGTGTGTGTTTTGGATTGCAAAAGTAGATTTATCAATTTTAGTCATATTGCTACAGTGTCTGCAGTGTGGCAGCTTATAGAGATGTTTAGCACTGGACATCATGCCGCAGACATGTAGCATCATGTCCCACCCAGTCACATTATCCTGACACCAGGCCGACAAGTTCTAACACTAACTTCTTAATGCTGAGATCCAAGCGAGGCAGCTGCTAGTACAGTAGAACTTCGATTATTCGTCAGGGTGCGGGACCGAGGCATGACGGATACGAGAAAAGACAAATAATAGAATATGTACATTAAAAGTATTATACAATAGACCGGGTCATCAAAAAATCATAATATCTACATGTACCTGTTTTTAATATTTTGACGTACAATGCCCTGACGGTTAGCAGAGACTGACGGTTAATCGGGTGCCGGATAATTGAAGTTCTACTGTACCATTTTTATAAGTTCGAACCCACGAACTCCAACATCCGAGGCGGACGCTCTAACCACTTAGGCCACCGGAGCGGTCATCAGAATCAGGAACGGGAAAAATGTGGTTCTACTTAAATGTGCAGCACTTTTGTTGACAACAACCTTCGATATTGTTGAAAGATTACGTTGCCATTGAGATTGCCTTACTCACACGCTACAAAGTACGTCCTTCACTCTCGCTGTAAATATACCCTAGGAAGTCTTATATATGAAAATCCCTTTGCTGTGTTGTCAGTTATGCATTAACCGGATTTATCACGAAGGTTATGGTTCCAAATCGGATTTAGGTTCAGCGTCATGGGTTCCTTAAGCGAAATTTCGAAATGTCTGGCAATCACGGGTAAGAAAGAGCGTAGCGATGCTGCGGTTATCGTGTCCTATTAAGCAGTCAGTTCGGTTAGGGTATGACCGGCGGGGGTTCAATTCGAGCCAGCGTATTTGTTTTCCGTTTACCTTGATCAAGATATTTTTTTTTTTCAACCAATAAGTTCCTTTGGCCTAAACATCTGAGTAAGGATACCTTAGATCCCTCCCCCACCGTTATTAATGGTAAGTTTCTTGTCAGCTTTCTCCTGAGTAGTTTGCTGTGGTATATCAAGGGAGGAATGGAAAATATACTTACAACGGTTTAGGACGGGAGGGGTGATAAAGCTTACATATAGATATCTACATAGCCATTCATACATTTGACCTCCCTACTCAAATCTTACCTATCAAAGAAATTCGAAGCATACTTAACACCGATTTGACTATATCTCACTTCTCTTTCAGACCAGATATTCAATAGGTCAGCAAAGGTCACGTCAATAATAAATAGAGCAGCAAACAAGAATATATATATATATATATATATATATATATATATATATATATATATATATATATATATATATATATATATATATATATATATATATATATATATATATATGCGAGATCCGAACTTACCTTACATGTCAGCGTGGAAGTTAACAGTCCTATTGAAACTTCCGCTGTGGATCATCAAGCTCAATGTTATTCACTTTCATGACTAAATTTTATTCCTTCTCATGGTTTTCCCGCGGAAAGTGCACGAAATATCCAGTTATGTAGATTGAAAGGACGTTTTATCAGCGAGAAAACAGAGAAGTAAAACTACAACTTCCTTGTCGAAATTGATATCTTAAGTATCGTCACCTCCTGTAGTTCACAATGTAAATGTTTTCAACGCGAACCATAGGGGAACCCCGCAATTCGTACAAAAAATATTCACAACATCGAGTGGTGAGATAGAAGTTCAGATTAATAAGCGGATTGCGTTAGATTATTACGAAAGATGAAATAATCTTATTTAGTTGAAAATGATAGGCGTATGGGTGGGTGTCTGTCACTGGTGGTCACACTCCCACCACAGCCACATTCAAAATGGGCGCATAACAGCCAGGACGTTGCACAGCGTAAGTTTTCTTTAAAGTTAGATGGTTTAAATAATGCCCTGGAAATGTTTACCATATGCAAGAGCTTACGGGGGCCTCTTTCCCCGGGGGGTGGGGGTGGGCATTCAACAGAACCCTCGCCTACTTGTTTACGTCTCCGCTCTCCCTTCCCCCAGCTCAATGTTACTAAACGATATTTATTGAACACCGTCCTGATAATGACAGGATATACCATATGTGAAGTAAAGTTAGTCATGATAAGTGCATAATAAACATGATAATACACTCAGGATTGGATCTGGGAATCGAGAAATTCATAAATGCAATGTATAGACAATTAGACATCATTATGGATTTGCATGTTCATAATTCGACAGTGAGAAGGCTTTATTTTTATAAAATGTAACCATAACAACTGTAAACCTTGCAAATATTTTTTATTCTCTGACGCGGGCAATATATCGGCACATTAAGGTATAATACCTGTGGTAAAGTACCGTAGTTTAGCAATTTTTTAAACAAACTAATACCCTGATTCTTTCTTAACTACGCAAAATTGTCAACCTGAGAGATCAGCAAAAGAAACTAGATTTGTTTTATGATTTTCATTTTGCATGAAACTTCACGCACTGTATATTTAGAGCTTGCAATATAATATTCTTGTGCGTGCGCAAACACACCTCTTCTTTAAAACATTAAATACGATCTAAAAAGAAGAAAGTTCTGTGTCGTGATTTTCAGATACAAAATACCACGATCGGAGTTCATTTCAAAGCTAATATGTTCCTGTTAGTCCGTGTTTTTAGCGAGGTAAAATCAGGGCAAGGCCTGCATGACACGATAAGATTTTAGAGAACGTCTACAAAGATTCAGGTCCCAACCACTAAATTTCTTTGAAGAATAGAAACCATTTTAATTTACTTTTGGTATCGGCGTAGAGTAAAGTTCAACTAAGAGTTGAACAGAACCGATTTCAATACCGTAGCCAACAATATTGAACCAATGACGGAAAGATATCAGACCTAAACTTTGTATGAATGGAAGAGTTTTATATACGGAATCCTTCGTGGCCTTCGGCTATAAACTTTCAGACTTAAATC
>JAECUM010039212.1:0-21733 GCA_016617855.1 Megalonaias nervosa
TTGCGCAGTTAAGATATAGGTTACGCTATATCCTTGAGAGTGTCAACGGGGAAATAACTGCTTAATTACTCTATCGTTTATCTGACAGAGTTATTTGACCGCTGATAGCATCAAAATTTTATCGATACCTATACGATACCTCGACCAAGGATCATGTAAATTTATTGTGATAAATACGTGTGGAGTAGTTTGTGCTTTTGAAAAGAAATATTTAAATTTAATCATGTCCATATCCCCTGAACACCAAGTTTGATGAATATTTCGCAGCGTATGTGTATCGACTTCATTAAACACAACTAAAATATTACAGTTATCTCTGATCACTTTTTTTGAATTTGTGTATACCGCTGGGTAACATAAATCACGTCTGTGCTTTTATGTTTGCCTCTGGAAAATATCCGGACAGGATTTGATTGTTTATCCAGCATCACATCATCGTATACTACAATATTGTTAATAAATCCGTAAAGGTCATCTACGGATGGGGCTTCATCAATATCGGTAATAAAATCAATAATATTGTCACCGTTTTCATTAAACGACTTTGCATTTTCATTAAAATCCTTAAGTACTTCATAATATCTTTGATCATCTACGGATGGAGCTACTAAATATAATTTATCCCACTTGAGCCATCTCATTATCAAATTAAGCAATAATTGTGTTTTGCCTGATCCAGATGGACCTATTATGATTGCCCTAATAGAATTTGGCAATGCTGGGTGATGCTTGACTGGTTCTTGTTTTCGTGTTGCTGAAAAGTCAATTATATCCATGACAATAAATAGTATGTATTTATACTGTGTTCGATGCAAGGCAATCACCCCCACCACTGGATTAACAACAACAATAACAAAAAATAAAAGGCGTGCACTTACAGGTAAGTGTGAAAAATGTGGTACCAAAAAAAATACAAATTCATTTTGTCTAGCACAAAGACAGGAGGTGATATCGCTGCTTCGTTGGGAAAATTACTAGGGGTTCCGTGGGCGAAGTATCCCGGGGAAAAACATCTACCCGGATACAATTATTGTGGCCCTGGAACTCGACTTGATATTCGACTTGATGATCAAAATCAACCAAAACCAGGAGAATACCCAATAAATGCTATTGATCAAGCGTGTCATATTCGTGATGTCGCGAATAAGAATAATGATTTACAACAAAGACATCTCGCAGATGTAAAATTGATTCACGCGTTATATTCTATAAAGAATAAATCTCTCAGAGAAAACCTCGCTAGTTTTCTAGTAAAAACTGCTATGAAAGGTAAAATAATGCTAGGGGCTGGTAATTAATTATATGATTATTATAATGGAGTCCATTTATTATAGCCGAAAAGGATATTGGAAGGGCAGAGCAGCGATTAGTAAACTCGCTACAGCAGCAAAAGTCTCACGTGCTGTTGCTGCAGCGTGGTTATCACGACAAGCAATATGGCAAATATATCTACCACCACCTAAAAGAATTCAACACGCGTATTTTGATGTCAGGGTTCCTAATGAAGTTCATCAAGCAGATATTTTATTTTTACCACACGATACCGTTAAAAGTAGACGTCAATCACGCACATACAAATACGCGTTGACTGTCGTTGATGTTGCAAGCAGATATAAAGAAGCGGAACCATTATCAACAAAAACAACATCTGAAGTTGCCTCTGCATTTAAACGAATTTATTAGCGAGGACCATTACGATGGCCAGAATTATAATAGGTTGATCCTGGCAAAGAATTTCTCGGCGAAGTATCATCGCTGATGAAGCAACATAATGTCAAAATCAGAGGAGGACACACTAAAATTCATCGTGATCAGGCAATAGTTGAAAGATTTAATCGAACACTCGCTGAGCGGTTGTTTGGATACCAGTATGCAAAGGAAATAATTCAGAGCGACATGAGATCTCGTGAATGGGTTGCAAGATTACCGAGTGTGATAGCTGCGTTAAATAATGAGATTACTCGTTCAATTTCTATGAAACCGTTTGATGCGATTACGGAAAAATATATAATACCTCGGAACAAAATCATACAATCTCAACCAGTATTAGGCAATGTGACTATAAGATATCTATATGAACCTGGTGAACTCGAAGGGGGTAAAAAAAGAGCAACTGATCCTATCTGGAGTGTGACTACACATAAAATTTCTAGCGTGATTAGATCCACGGGTAGACCTGCAATTTACAGACTAGATTCAACTGCTCCTCAGCGTGGATTTGTACGTGAACAATTACAAGTAATTCATGAAGACACACAATTACCACCGCGTTCACTTTTGTAAACTGGAACCATGACGTCGATTGCATTCAAGACATGTCAATATGACATTACCACGTGTATGACCAAGATCACTATTAATTCTATCTACGTTAAATTTTTTGGGATTATTACTCGAATACTTCCACAACATGTGACAATTACAAATTACACAACGATTATTTTGTTGTTGTTTTAGCGTCATAATAAATTCAACATCGATATCAAAATCATGATTATTTTTTTTATCGCATCGTTTATAACTAGATAATTTTTTTCTTATTACTTCAACACTAACAGTTTGATTATTACTTTCTGTGGAATCTATGACAACTCTGTGCAGTTGAGAGATTCTTCTGACTCTAGATACTGCGAGATAAACTAAATTTGACCACTCGATTCTCTCATCGACAATCCAGATATTTGTATCAGTAATAGTTAGTCCTTGTGACGAATGAATCGTTATGGCATATCCCAATTTCCACGGTGAGTTATTCATACTCAACGCGCTTTCAACAACATCAACATCAACTAAAACAATATCATTTAACACAAGATTCTGTTTTTTATTTGATCCCGGAATTTCAATATCGACATTCTGTAGTCGAGTATCTGCTGGGCGATAACACAATGGCACAAGTAGATCTGAGAATTTTTCTTTGTGTAACATAAATAATTTCTCCTGTAATTCATCACGAATTATTTCTCTACTAGCAACTATTAAATCATTTGGTGTCCACAGATTCCAGAAATCATCAATGAGAGTTTCTGGAATTATTTCACGCGCTATCTCACATTGTATTCTATCTGGTTGTAGTCTGATTAATCTTTTAAATTCTTTCAGAGGTTCATCAATAGCTCTATAATCATCATTTATTTCTTCATAATAATCCACAAATGATTTTAACCACTCATGTGGAGATTGACCGACCAAAGGTGGTGGTTGACCATGACCGCCGCACATAATTACCGCAGTATTTTTCGTTAATAACCAATTAAGAAATATTCTTAGTGTTTCTAACGACACCGTACAAATCTCATCCCAGATGATGATTTTGGGAATATATTTCTCACCCATTCGCTCAGGTGTCCATGTATCTCCACACCATCTGAAGAAACTATGGTATGTACATGATTTTACTCCTCGTTGTTTTATTTCTCTTGCTAGTCTGTGTGTAGGTGTCAACACAATCATATCTGAACTCTGATGAAATAATTCAATAGCACGTGTTGTTTTACCAGAACCTCTAGGTCCATTGAGATAAATGGTTTTATGTCTGGCCACGGGATCAAATACAGATGGTGCTGTTGATACTGGTATTTGATTGTCATTACAGTAATATATTTCTTTGATATCAACGTCTGCTGATTCAGAATAATCGAGTATGCTTTCGTGTTTTATCCTCCATGATCCCCGTTCATTACTACCGAGTAATGGTTTTACTAAATCCATGTACGCGCCATTTATATAAAACGAATCCGTAGCAACTCTGACAGCGTAACGAGGAAATCTATTTATGATGGATAATAAATTTATAGAAACGTAAGCGAGCATATAGGATCTTAAATGAGTGAATTGCGGTGATTCACCATCAATATAATTCACAATCGTGCCTAATTTAATTCCGTCTGATGAATAAGCATTGCTTCTACTTATGAATGTTCCTTTGTTCGTTGTGTCAGTAATTATAAAATCCAACTCAGCATCATCCATGATTAATCTCGCGCAGTGTCTTTTATGATCATACGAACCACCTTGAATAAATTTACCAATTATTTTTCTGCCGAGATCTTTTGCAACTTTATTTTCATAATCAGTTTTATCCCAATCTTCACCTGGATCTGTCGGTGAATATTTCTTTTGTTGTGGTAACCAAACTTGTTTCTGCGGATGATATGATATAATAGCTTCACTTACGTTCAACGACACTAAAATTCCAGTATCAAGCATGTATCGTAAAAAACTATTGGAGCCCAGTATTTTTCTGAGAAATGTCTCCCAAACCACGCATAGACAATAGGATGAAGATTATTACAAAACTTAAATGATTTTACACAAGCGAATCCAGTTAAATCAAAATTAGGTAATGGTCCATTTATCGCAACTCTCGTCATTTCATGTGTTGGATGTCCGAATTTTTTTAAATATTCAGAACAGTCTCCGTATCCAAGAAAACTTCCAGGATAACACGCAACCATATCAACAGATATAACTTTATGATGATCGTATTTGGTATTCCATAATCCGCCATGTCCATATTCGACACAACTATGCTGAATATCCACGAGGAATTCTGATCGTGTTGGCTTCCATGAATTTTTCTCCTGAGCGAAGTGAGCAGCAACTGATGGAACTGTAAAACAATTATTCAATAATCGTTCAACTTCAACATCATCAGAATTATATTTCAATGCAAGAGTCTTCATTTCTTCATGGAGAGATTCTTTACGGTAAATCTCTCCATTAGGTTTTACAAATTGATCATAATTCACAGATTCTGAACTCTGAAATAACCAAACAGATACAGGATCATTCTTACTGATATTTCTGATAGCATCGAATATATAATCGTCATAAAATTTAACTATTCTATCTCGTGGAAATATTGTTACAGCATTAGTCCATGCATGTGCATTATGATCAATGATTGTTATTGGAGCTCCTCTTGATGTGTATTTTGACGCATATAAAATCTCTCCCGTTAGTGTTTTTACTGTTATTGGAAATTTTAATTTTTTTTCAAGTTCAGCAACGTCTTTGATACATGCTCCAGTATTCTTAACTGTTTCTGCCCATGTATTTATTTTTTTTACTTCTTATATCTGTTAAGCCATTCCCACGTATTGCTCTTTTGAAGTGTTCCATAACTCGCTCAGCTACACAATTTAACCGTGATGTAGTCACGGAAAATTTCATCGGTTTAAGATTTTCAATGCTGGGTTTATCATTTAATGGAAATATCGCATAAACAACTGCGATTACAGGATAATCTCGTTCATAATACGGTTTATCAATACTGGTTAATATACCTGGCTTGGATTTATTATCCAATATAACAGTTTGTCCTGATTGTGTTACTCTGACAGGTTCACGTTTATCACGGATAATCCAAATATCATCATCCGTTTGCACAATAAATTTGATCAGAATAATATATCGCTGATTATCAAGGTAACTGATAATACTTCTTCCTCGTTCGTCATTTATTCTTGTGTCGACGGTATCTCTGATTCTAAATGTCGACCAAGTATGAGTAGCACCATCATTTCGAAATTCCTTCTTAGCTTCATGAATGCGATCGGTTATATCATCATTCATCAAAGCTAGGTCTTGCATTGAGTATTTAGATTTTGGTAATTTATCAAGATCAAATCTTGCTCTAGAGGGTTCGATTACAGACAATCTCTTAAATTCCTCCATTATAATAATTAAGACAGGATGTATTTAATTAGATTTTTATTCATAATATAATGATACAAACAAATAACAAATGCAACTGGTTAATGATCGGATTTTCATTTCGCTGCAATAAACCATGTGTAAAAGAATTCTGCGGATACCACATGCAGAGTTTTCGTAGAGGAAGGACATTACCAAAACCTTGCGTTCGATGCGATGTTGGAGTCAGAGGAAAAACTCAATTATGCGTGCAATGTGGCGGTAAAAAATATAGAGAGATGAAGTGGTATTACAATGAGAAATATGGACCATCGGTATCTCCGTTTAAAACCATAAATGATTATTTGGTTAGATTTCAGAATAACCATTTAGAAGAATAATATTATATATAAATGGAGCAGAATGAGTTTGTGAAACATCCCATCATTAAGAATTACGAGGCATCTCGTAGTGGTATAATCAGAAACTGTAAATCAAAGAGACCAATTAATGGATCTATTATTAATACTGGTTATGTTATAATTAATGCTGAAAAAATAAAACATATCTCTATCATCGATTCATCAACGAGTGTTTTTACGGGATAATCAAAGAAGAATTTGTAATCGATCACATCAATTTAAACCCGAAAGATAATTCTTTAGGAAATTTACGTATCGTTACACAAAGTCAGAATTGTAAATTAGGAAGGACCGGTCATGGTAATAAATCTCCAAGATCAGTTATATCTACGAATACAGAGACAGGTGAAGAAATAACCTTCCCATCGATGACTTCGGCTGGTAAGTATTTTGACATCAACCGTGCTTCAATATTTCATATAGTAAATAATAAATATATCTCAGCATTTTCGAAAAAATTCAATCAGTAGATCAATTTAGATATGCTGCTAACAATTAAAAATACATAATTAATAATAATGGATACGAATTTTATTATTTATGAAGTTGATAAAATCAGTATTGCTGATAAATTACCTCCGTGGACTAAAGTCAAAATTACTGAAAGAGATGATATTACTTATATAGAATTCATTGATAGAATTTATGCAGGAAAAGGGTTCTCACATCGATCATGTTCCGTCATGCCTGTTTCACGTGATGAACGTGCGCGCCGACGATTACAAGAAAAATTCAGAGCAAGAATACACAAGAAAGAATAATCCATGCATTATAAATTAATTATTTTTTTTTATTCTTGTCTTCTGAAATTATCACAAATATATTTATTCAGAAAAATCATGAATTCACTGAGATTTTTTAATTTAGTCGCGCAATTATCCCATCAAAATTAATAAATTTTGCTAGATTTCTTTGCTTAGTCGTGCAATTACCCCATCAAAATTAATAAATTTACTCAGATTTGCTGTATTTTCTTAATTTTACGGAATATTTCATAAAATTATTTTATTTATAATATATTTCTGAAATTATTTTATTTTTAAGAAAATCAGTGAAATTTGTTGAGATTTCTTCATTTAGTCGTGCAAATACCCCATCAAAATCAATGAATTTCGTCAGAATTCCTCAATTCCGATCTTGTAATTACCCCATCAAATTATTAAATTAATTCAGAAAAATGATTTCAGAAAATTTTTTTATTGAAACAAATGCCTTTTTATATAATGAATCATGAAAATATCAACGCTGTTATTGATGCAATTGAGCAACTACAACATGATGGCATAAAAGTTTCTGATGAACTTGATTCTCAAAAAATCATGTAATTTTGAATCATTACAACAACGAAAAACTGAAAACAGATATACACTACCATCCGATTATAGATTTATGAAATTAATTTATCGATCGATGATAGAATCTTTAGCAAAGGTTGATGATACGCAAGTTAAAGAATTTATTTCACTCGCAAATACCGTTGAAAAAATAAGACTAGAATTATCTCGCGAATATGAAACGAGAAAACTAGTGAATAGTCGTGTAATGCAACTGCGAAAGATTATGTCAATGGCAGAATCTGAAAAGGTTGTTACCAGTGAAAGCAACAGTGACAGTGAAGATAATACTGGATTAGTGACCATGGTAATGGCTAAGCAGAATCCCTGGGAGAATTAAAAAAAGTATTTATTTTATCCGTAACAATGTTACGGTGATATATTTTTTTTTTGTTTGCTTCTACGAATGCCGTGACATATAGCGATGCTACGATGATTTTACATACAGATTTATATTTAGTATTTCCGATCCAAGATCTAGTAAGTGTCCGTATTGATCAGCTAATTTAAAATTTATTCGAGATAACCACGGACTATGACATTTTAGATAAACGGGATTAATCGATTCTGATACAATCAAATATCCTGGTGGAACTTGAGGTGTAAATGAATACAAAACGTGTCCCTGCTGAGCTTGGTTGGATATTTCAGCGTCAACTTGATAACTACCGTCGATGACATTACATACTAGATTGAGAGCGATCGTTGATGTGATATTAACGATGCCCGGCGAGACATGACGACCTTCATTGTATGGATTATTATTGAATGTGAGAATACTTGCTGGTGGGGCTATTCTTCACCATGATTCAAGAACTTTTGGAAAATTATTTATGATAAAATCATTGACTGATTTTACTAGTTCAGTATCGTCAAATCCTGGAAATATAAATTTTTGTAATTGTTGTTCAGTTATATTAAAATGTTTGGTAACTTGCTGTGATCCCATATTATTAAAATAAATTATAATTCTGTATTGACTGATTGAAGATAATCCACAATTGTATTTAAGATCATTATTGTTTCGATGATTTGTTGTTTTGTGTCCTCGCTATAGTACGTGATAATACTTGAAAATAAATTTTTTAGATCATTAAGAAATCTTTTATGTTCAGACTTGATATCGTCAGAGTAAGATTTTTAAAAATTTCTATCAACGGGTAATCCTTGATTGTGCCTAACATGAAAAGTTGTCCCTTTTTTACGTTTTTCTTTATCATACTCTATGGTGATTAAAACCTGTCCATGATCATCAGTATATTGTCGTAGCGGCTTTTCATAACTGAAATGTTTTGAATACATTCTTTCTTTCGTGAGAAATTCATCGCGGCGTGGTTCAGTTGGTCCTTGATAAACAGGTTCAACTTCAGGCCATCCTAACACAGTTCTAATCGAACTTTGATATATGTCCACGGCATAATCCGGTTATAATATTTCAACGGCCGATGACAGCATTGGTTCGTGGACGGTAATGGCTATCTTTGATTCTTTTCCTGTGATGGATTTAATTCTGCGTTGGAATTCTTCATTGATCTGTTCTATTTGATAATTACCCGTTGGAATACTGACTACTTGCCAATCTGGAGTTCCATTAGGTTTATTTTTATTTACAAATACTAATGGATTATTCGGTTGTAGTCCACCGAATGACTTGGACCTAATATTTGGCCAACTATAATAAACCCGTAATTGCGCTAATGCAATTTCTTTTGCTGGTATTGCAGTGGGAAAATTAATACTGAATTCAGGACTAGTTGAACTCGCTGATATCATTGTGGTTCTTACCGGAGCAGTATTAGTGACAATTTGCTGTAATAATTCCTGTGATGTCATTATTATACTATTATTATTCTAAATCCCTGATTACATCAACAGTGACTTTGTCGCCGTCGTCAAATACTTCATGGTAGATTTTTACTATCGCGCTGAATTCTTCATCGGATATTTTGCCATCGTTGAACGACGACGAGATCAGCAATGATAGTTTGGAATATGCTGTTGTTGCTGTATGTAACTTTACCACATACTCGTTTAATTTTGCATTCGTGCATGTATCTATCTTCTTTGCAATAATACTAAAAATACCCGCTATAGTTGTTGCGGATGAAATGATAATCGGTACAACGATCGGCACTGACGCTGTCAACGTTGATAATATTACACCGGTTCCAGCCAGCAACAAGTGCAGAAACTGAATAGACAACTATGTCAACGACAACCACACGTCGCCGATATTGTTTTTACTTTTATTGTATAATCGTCGATGATATTTTTTAGTTTAGTTTGCCACGCACATACTTGATCGTATCTATATCGCTGAACGTCAATCATTATACTGTATTAAGTAATTAATTGAGGTGTTTCAGCTACAAATTCCGGACACCACCAGTAAGACGCTGTGGTTATTTTTTCATCAGATGATTCCAGTATAAATTCTTCTTTGTTATCTTTATTTAACACTACAGATACAGTCCCAGAAAAATTATCGGTTGAAAGACGCCATGGATACGTGGTAAATATCCTAAATTTTGCAGAACTAAATACGGATAGCCTGTACACACCAGTGACCTCCGCGGTATGTTTGATAGTGTTATTTTGCGGTGTCCATGTTGATGATCCTGATGATACTGTGTACACGATATTGCTAATTTGTTTGTGTAGAATTCTAACGAGATTAGTTTTATTGATGATATTAGGAATTCCACTGACAATATCGTTGATTCTCGTATTTATATCGGTGATCTCGTATTTATATTGGTGAGATTTATGTCAACGGTTGGTGGACTTTCCAAAAAATCATTAATGGTTCTGTTTACGTTTCTGCGGAAATTCAGAAACAGTTGTACTTGATTAGTAAAATCAGTTTTGAGTGGAGTCATTCCATCGTTGATTGTAGCTAACGAAGTTGTCACTGGAATTTCCTTATCATCGACATATTTCTTCGTTGCAGCGTCGAGATTATCTGTTGGTTCTCCTACATTAATAATTTTATTGTTATTTATGTTAATGACGCCGTTCATTACATCTCCAGCTTTTAACACTCGTTCACTTATGCTATCTCGGATCGACGACGGAGTAACAACACTAGGAACAAGTTTGCCCTCTTTGTCATATACAGCAACAAGACCTTCTCGCGATAATCGATTACGAATAATAATATCGTTGATTGAAATACTACTCGTCTTCAATTTTCCTTCACGGTTTTGAAATATAACAAGTTCGTTTGGATCAACGTTAGCAAGATTGAGCAGGTCAGATAATTCATCATTTATCTGCTTTGTTACTCGCTTGAGTAAATCTTCACCTGGTGCTTGTTGAGGTTTGGTTTTAGATCATCTTCCGTAAATATCTACCATTATATGATTAGCGATTATTAAAAAAAAGAACTCGTGTACTCGTGAACAGCTTTATGAGGTAGTTTCGCTGATCTTGATACAGCATCAAGTACTGCTAGTGCTTCACGGCCACATATTGGTGGATCCGTTAATGTTTGTGTTGGTAACGTTGACTACCAGACTGGAATGTTGCCACCGACAGAGTCGGCAGTGATATACTTTAAAAATTCTTTTGGTGGCGCCAACCCATACGAATCAAAATAAATAATTCCACATGGATCAATTGCATATGCAACCCAGTGAGTGCCACGACCAGAGCTTTTATCGAGATTAATAATACCTGTTTCAATCAGATTTGGATTTTTCGGTAATTGATCACGCATAAAAACACCTCTGAAATTCTTTATATTTAGTTGCTTAGCAGCATCGAGTAAATCAAAATTAGACATCGGGAAAATCAACGAGTCCCTGGAATTCTTAATCCTTTTCCGTATCGAGTCCCTGGAAGTCTCAGACCGTGACCTCTTCGTTTCCTTTTTTTAATCCTTGTCCAGTTGCTTTCTTCAGAGCCATTCCAGCAGCTGTCCCAACTGCACCTAACGCAGCAGCTTTTTCAACAGCTGGAGCGGCAGCAGCTATTAACGCTGGGATAGCTGCAAGAAGTGGAAATATACCACCAGTCTTAACGATGTCGCTGATAGCACTCGCAGAAAGATTTACTCGTATACCTTTCTTTGATTGTTTAGCTTCATTGAAATGCTTAAACTGGCGTTCTGTTAGAGATAATTTATTTTGGCCACCTGCGATTTGTTCTTGATTTAATGATATTTTTGTTCCACATCGCTTCGCTGATACTGACTGAAGTCTTTTAATCTGACTAGGAGTCAGCCTGACACTAACATGATGATATGGCATTTATGATATATTTCTGACTTCTAAATTAACACTTGCATATTATCTACTGGAGCATCAACGACTCTCATGCGACCACCAACACCTTCAAGTAGCATTGTTTTATCGCTGAGTATAAGGGCGATCGCTCTGTAATTAGCAATAACTCCTCGCATCACACGAGCTCGAAAATGTATGTCAACGACGGACTGCCTAAATAAATCCAAATGTTCCAGCGAAAAGTAATAAATCGGGTACAGCGTTGTAAAATCTAGCTGTGATATTTGTAAACCAGTATCAACATTTTGATCACGCCCCATAAACGACATCAATCAATGATATGCACGCGCCACATGATTTTGCTTGAAATTCAACAAAATATCCTCCGATGGTTCTTGATGTCCATTTATTCTCAAATATCATTATACTACGCGTTTGATCATTTATTCGCGCAGCATCTTGAAGCGCAACGAATATATGTCGCGGCGCAAAGATACCCTGTTGTGATGCTATCTGCCATGTAAATAAATCATTAATTGTGCTTTGAACAACATCTGTGGTTGCTGTTAACCATAATAGCGTCGACTTACCACTGCTGCCCATGAAAATGAGTAACCGATATTCTTCAGATGTCGCTGGAGTCATTACTGGCATCCACAATGAAAGCTTTGTTAGAATTGCCTTACCAGCATCATCGGCGGGTCGCCATATTGCATCATCGTCGGTTGCTTTTCGTACGAGTACAATTGTATGTTTGGCTCCGAAAATAATTTTTCTAACGTGTCTGCAGAATCCAAAAATATGTGATAGTGGAATCGCGCAAGAAAATCTTCTGGTTCCACCCTGCAACATTGCTCGACGTGATCTAAATCCTTAGTTGAAATCTGGATCGACATTAATAATCATACTTTGCACATCCGCGTTGGCATTTCTAGCAAAGTTCATTGGTCGTCCTATTTCATACTGGGTATATTCAGGATGATCAGAAGTATCCTTGGTAAACATCACTGATGGACCAACTGATCTTGAATAATCGTCGCTGTATCTTGCAAGGCCAAGTATCGTCGTGGCAACGTCAACATCTTTTTGAATCGATTCAATATTTCTTCCGTCGATCATGTACGTGGCGCTGTCGAACAACGCCATGATGCCATTATTGACAAAACCAACACTAATATCAGCTCTATAGTCAGTATTATCTGCTTTTAAAATTTCACCTTCTACTTCAATAAATGCTTCAGCGGGTAAGAAATATCTACTTGTATCTGGAACTTGTAATTCGATTCGTCCACGCTGATTTGGCTGTCGTGCGTCGTAAGAATAATATTGATAATCACGCACAGACTCATCTTTGAGAACTGGCGCATCCATGTCAAATGCGGGATCAGGTACACGTTTGAACATGTTATGGTATTGGTCATCGTCTAATACGAAGACCACTTCCTGCCATCAGACTTGCTGCTACGTGTTTTTCCTTTTCATCGGCTAACTCTGCTAGTTTTTGATTTGCGGCTTGATTTATTATTTTACTAACACTTGCAGGCATCACTTCAGTGCTGGGTAATTTTACTGGTGGAGGTCGGACTATTTATGGTCTGCGTACTAATCGTAATAATCTATCCTTGATTGCAGAAAATGCTTTACTAACAACGTCACCAGCAGCGCTAATACCTTTTTCACGAATAACGTCAATAGCTTTCATTCCTAGTTGCTTTGCGATTGATATTTCTTTTGGGGCTATTCTTCTAAATAAACCCTGAATGACATCACCAAATCCATCTCCGTAAAATGTCTTGTATACAGGTAATCTTGAATTTACCACCCTGACCATAGTTGGTCCACGTTGAGCAACATGTATGATCATCTATTATAGTAATTATATCTAACTGTTTAATCACTGTGATAATCATCGGCGATTTCATTAATGAGGGACCGATATACGCCAACGTCCATAATACCACCTGTCAATAATCGTTGACAAATTGATGAGATTTCGTTGATAATTTCAGGAGAATTATTACCAGCTCGTTTTCCACCGATTAAAATTTCTAATCTATCTACGTCGGCAAGGATTTTTACCGGGACAAGTAACAAGGCCACTTCCTCGAGTATTAATACCACTTCCAGTTGCACCTTTATCAGTATCACTTTTATCGGGACCTAATAAAATATCAAGGATACCTGGGGAACCTTGATCTGGGGGATAAAATACTTCATCACCGGATGGTGAAGTAGGTGATGCTTCTCGTGGTTGTGGTGGTAATAATTGTTGTTGTTGTAGTCGTTGTCGTCGTTGTTGTGTTCGTTGTTCTAATTCCTCTTGTCGTTGTTGTACTCGCTGTTTTGGCGATAGCGATGATGATTGTTGTTGTTGTTGTTGTTGTTGTTGTTGTCGTTGTTGCATTATCTTTCGTCGTTGTTCTGGTGGTAATTGCATAAATGAAATATATTCATCCATTGCATGAGTATATTCCAGATATCTTGGATCGCTGTTTCGAGCTTGATCAACGTTATGGTATATGCGAAATATCCATTTGTACAAGTTTCGCGACTCACAAGATCATCAGCATATTCAGGTTTTAAAAATTGTTCTCGGTTTTAAAAATTGTTCTCGATTATCATAACCTCTCACAGCAACCGTAGCTAATTGTTTAATATTTTTGGCCTGTCTGGTATTATTAACAACATCTTCGACAAATTTATCAGTTAAAATAACCATAGATCGGGCTTCTGATTCTTGTTGAGTATCACCTTCCGCTTGATCTGTTTCTCTAGTTGGCTGAACTGCAGCTATTTTCTCCGGAAGTTCTCGTAGAATTTTTTTTGTCTTTTTAGTTCGCTCCGCTATTTTTTCAGTTGATTCAGCGGTCTTTTTCAATACGGGAAGAATACCTTCAGTAGTCTTCGTGATAGGCTTAAATAATTGCTCTGCGGATTCTGTAAATTCTTCTTGCGTTTGTTGACGCTCTTGTAATTTTTGTTTAACACTATTATGAAGCGGAAGATATTTCTGTATCGCTTCTAGTCGCTCTCGAGCTAATTTTGCTGAATGAGCTTCACCGATCATTATTGATATAATAATGAACGATCTTTTTAAATCGACAGCAGCCCGGAGGGTGCGACCACATGTATGTGATTTTTTTTGGTTCCATTTTTCAAAAATAAAGGCTCTATGGAACTGTTTATGTTCGTGGTCCCTTTGTTTCAAACATAATCTTTTTTAGCCCTTGTAGGAACCCTTATTTTTCAAAAAAAAAGGCTCTATAAAAAGTGATCTGTTCACCCTCCCCGCTGCTATTTTAATGTAGGACCAACCAACCATCATTAGAAATCTTTTGATGAAATCCGTATGTCGATACGACATCCCATTGAGAAGAAGTAGCGATAAATAGACTGCAAGATGAATAAAGTGACAACCATATTGGGTGCAAGATTTGCACCATTTTAGTTTAGAACCAGTCTGATAATATAAGAACTCTTTGGTGAAAACTACATATCAACATGTCCATCCATTCAGGAAGAGGGATGATAACAATGTATTTAAAATGGACACCATATAGGCTATTTTGGATGTTTAGTCGGTACCATTTTCGTTTAGAACAACCAAACGTCATAAAAAGTCTGTTAAAAGCCATTTATCGATAACCTTTCCTTTTAGGAGGAGTAGTGATAACAATACTTCCATCATAAAAAATCTTTTGGTGAGAACCCCATCTCGACATGATCATTTATGAAGGAGTTGTGATGATAAGATGCTGAATCGGCCACCATATTTATTTAGGGCCAATGAGAGATCATTGAAAGTCTTCTTGTGAAAATATCATGTCAATATGACTTTCCGATTAGGAGGAATAGTGATAACAAAATGTTTAAGATGAGGGCTGGGGACGATGGACAACAGGCCAACCCTTAAAGTTTTCTGGGCTATTACCAGTATAGCTAAAACTTCTCGTTTCTAAAGAAGAAAGATTCCTTCTAAGTGTATTTTATAATAAAACACTCATAAGACATCCTCCGCCATAATATTTTACTCGAAAAGGAGAAAGTTATAATGAGAGAAATAGTTCAATGGGAATTTTGTGGCCTTATAAGAATGAATGCCATCATATGATTATCATGAAGACATCGTTGTTGTTGCACCCGTGATTTATGTTTATTTCTAACGGCACTTTCAAGACATTTTTGGCTGTATCATACCAAGGAAATGGGAACCAAGTGTCATTGCCCTAAGCGGGTATTGAACCTGTGACTCTTGGATTGCGAGTTTGTCAATCTACTAAGATACCGCAGCACCTTTGATTAGTAAGTAACTCATTAGAGAGGACAGCGTGTGTGTGTGTGTGATGTAGATTTTTAGCTTAGCTTTAACAATGTTTCAGTCATATCGCTACGATGTCTGCAGTGTGGCAGTTTATAGTGATGTCTAGTGTTACGTATTGGCTCGTTCAAAAGTAAGAAAAGAAAAGAGTGAAGAAAAGAAGCTTTGTAAGTTTTTACAAAAATAATTTATTTCCCTAGAAAACATGGTGAAAAGGTGAAAATATGAAATAGGACTTACGGTTTGTGAAGAAAATCCAAACATTTATCCTAGAACTGAAAAAATACAAGTCCTATCACTAAATAATTTTAACTGAATCCAGGTTCGAATCTTGATGACGTTCCAAGATGGAGGATGATGACGTCAGATGAAGTCTTTACACAAATGTCCAGAATTTCACGTTGAACCACAATTTGTACTGTACTATTCCAATTTAGAATGAATTTCACTGAATGTCTTTGTCCTAAACCACTTGTGTAGTTCTCCAGGAAAAATAAATTATTATTTAAAAGTAGATGAACTCCTATAGCTGTCATCTATAACAAGACACATCTCGAGCTCTACAGATGTAAAGAAAAAAAATAAACTCTTTCCAGCACAAGGAAAATAATACCTTCTTCTCAAGGTATAAAAACGACTCTGACTATTTCACAGGGACCTAAGTGTTTTTAAACCGAACCAAAACGTCATTTCATGCACACGCACGAAGAACGCGTGGTTATTTCATCATCTAACAATCGCAGTACACGATGTACTTGGCCACAACCAATCGTTTACGCCAGTTGTTTATCCAGTCGGCAATCTAAAATAATGCTTACGCAAGCCGAGAGTCATATTTACATTCTAAATAAACACGATGTTTCTTTCAAAAATATCAGATCCTGTGAACATAATCATCATCATAATAAAATATAATGATACAAAAAATGAAATAAAAAGAATTCAAATTTTAACACACAAGTAATTAAACTACATGGTCGTAACACTTTCCCCCATAAAGAAAAAAGAAAGATTTATGTAATAAAGCTTTCTTTTTTACCAGATGTAAACTATTCACGAGGTAAAAAAAATTACATAAAAAGAACTCTTATGAATTATATAAAGGTGTATATGAAAATAATATTTCTATACACGGGAAAGTGCATCTGCAATTAAATTGTCTTTTCCTTTGATGTGCCTGATGTCAAGATTGTATTCTTGCAAAAATAAACTCTACCTTAATACTAGCACTGGGGCATCATGCGGCAGACATGTCCCACCCAGTCACATTATCCTGACACCAGGCCGACCAGTTCTAACACAAACCTCTTGATGCTGAGCGCCTAGCGAGGTAGCTGTTAGTACCACTTTTTTATAAGTCTTTGGTATGACTCGGCCGACCTCCCGCATTCGAGGCGGACGCTCTAACCACTAGGTCACCGGACTTAGAGAGGACAGAGTAAGCTGACATGATAAGAATGCACTTCCGAAAAATTTAATTATTAATCAAACAAGAGGTAAAAAGTTGGCTTGGTGTTGATTATTTTGGTTAATTTGTATGGAATGAATGGTTAAAGCAGGTATGCTGCTTTAAATTTTGTCTCATATAGAACATTTCTTTAAATTTTATTAAACACCAGCTTATATATACCCGAAAATAAGTCACAGTTGGTGTTACAATGTATGCTATAGAAACCAAACAAATATGTACGATTTCACAATGTTTCTCTCACCTGAAGTGTTTCATTAAAATTTCATTTAAAACCAGCAAATATATACTTATGAATAGGTCAAAGCTGACGTTACAAATTATATTTCCGTGGAAATCCACCACACAAGCATGGAGAGCAACTGGTGACCGGTACATTTAGTAGAATATTTATTGGGTTTTGTAACATTCCAGCATTGCACGAATGAGATCAACATCGTTTGTTCTAGAAAGAAATTACATTAATTATGAAGTTATAAGTTGTGGTTGTCGTGGACAAATAAATGAGTTAGAGGGATGCCATTTCATACACAATTCAGGTTGAACAGGCTTTATATTTTTTTTCTATAAATTTAGTCAAAACCAGCCTTGTGGGGGGTCTGGAGAGGGCATTAGGTACATGGTCTTACCACATTGTTGTAAGTAGAGGTATTGAAGACCCAGATAAGAGTACCGTGAATAGCACATTATACGCCCACTTTGCGTTCAATCGTTCTTCATGTAGGCATATTCCAGTATGGGCGACTTGGAAAAATATTTACCAAGGGGTTTCAATAACCCGAATCTTTGGCTAAGGCAAGCAGTGTTCAACTACATTTAATGTGCAGAAACCATTATTTTCTTATTAGACTTACCATGACCGTGACCTGTGACCTTGAGACTTCAGAATCTATTAGGTTTCTACATTACCTTAACCGTAAGCCATACACAAAGTTTGGCTATCGAATATACTCTAGAACAAGAGTTAATCTGCAAAAGAGGTTTTGCTGATCCATAATTACATTGACCTTTAACATTTTGACAGTCAATAAAAAGGCCTCTTGAAAACCTTAAGTGCAAGCCCCTCAAAAGCTTTGGCCAAGGCACCAAAGATATTATGTGCTTTTTTATCTTTATCTTCTTTCAAAGTGACCTTAACCTTTTAACCCCAACGTAGTGGTCATCACAAGCATCGCTGATGGTACACGGTCAATAACCTTTTTTGCTTTTTGCGTAAACCATTTTCTTCTTAACAGTGATCCTAACCTTTTGACTCCAGAAGTCAAAAGAGTTCCTCCTTACCCAAAGTGCAAGCATCCACAAAGTTTCGCTCATGTTTGTGATGCAAAACTAATGTTATTATGTGGAAACCATTGTATTTGTTTTAGTTACAGTGACCTTTGACCTTTTAATTCTTTAATCGATAGGGTTCTTCCTTACTCCGACTGGAAGCCATCCAGAGAGTCTGGTAACTATAGTTGGCAATAAACTCGATACGGGTATGTAAATTAAATTTCAAGAAGACAACATATTTTCATATACTCGCACAAATCAGCTCCGAATTTCATGAAATCCTCGGAAAGTGACGCAATTTCATCTTCGTACAGTTGTGTAATTATGTTTGTTTTCTTTTTCCAGAAGTTACCAAATGCAAGCTTTATAATGAAATTAGTCAACATCGTGAATATATTGTTACAAGCCAGGGGTCTTTGTTTGACCGAGCGGTGTCAAACCCTGGCGCGATTCCCGCTAGAAGTCATAAGTTTACCCCAAATTTCCAAAGACTTCTATACAACTTCAGTTGTAATTTAGAAAGCCCGACGTGTCCATTTTATACATAAATTTTACTCTAATCAATGCAAGACCACAGATCTCCCAACTTGCCAACTATCTATCAACCGTACATCTGCATAGTTTCTCTTCATCAACTTTCCGTACCGTCAGCAGTTCAAGCCGTAGAAACTCTACAACTATCCCCTAACACAGAGAACTATTTTAACTACCCCACCTTAGGTCTCACTGGACAGTTTATCTGGTGAATTTTTATCCGCGAATGACCTATTGCAGAAAAATGAGAATAATTTTACACTGAAGATACAAATAAAAACAAACTAATGATTTTTGTAGAAAGCATGTATGTGAGATTTTGACTGCGGCAATCAGGTTAATTCCTTATACAACTGGTGGCTTTTATACTGAACCAACACTGCCACCAACCCCTCTTTTTTACATTCATTTTTGACAGCAAAGAGCTATTTTGACGATTTTCCTGTGACAAGGGGGCTAAAAGAATCAGTATGTGCCTTATGCATGAATAAAGTTCACTAGTACTATAACAAATTAGCATACTTTTCATCACCCCTCAACCATCTCGATTTTTAGATATTTACCTCTGTAGCAGACATACATAAATAAGTAAGCCATGTCGGCTGTTCATTTGCAGCCCAAGTTACGCATTTGATCTCCAGTGTTAGTCTAACTGTGACAGGCAGTCACCAAACAAGCCAACCCATTTTCAAGCCCAACTCAAAGTAAATCTAAACCACATTACAGATTTAGCTTCTGTGTGAATTTATAAATGCTAGGCTTATGATAATTAGGTTCATGCCTTCTACCTTAAAAATTGGGGGTGGGGGTGGGGTGGGGTGGGGGTGTCAAAATACGAAACTATCCAGTGAGACCTTAGGCCAGTCAATTCATGGTTTCAAGGCACATTACGCCAGTACAACTGCATCACATTTGCCACCACGTATCTGCCGAGTCCCTTCTTGTTTATTTCATTGTGTAATTTACCGGTTTCCTACCGTAAATACTGCCACTGCAGTCACAACACCAATGTACATCATTAGATTTTAATAGGGACTAGATTATTGCAGGGACAGTAATGCGGTTTGGGTCTGAATTCACTACTAATTGACCATGGCTTCATGGAAACTCATTAACACTTCTCTCCGTGACGTTTGCTCCTAGTAATTGGCTAATTATTTCGGGCTAACGAATATTTCCATTGCACCAAATTCCAATAATCAAACAAGTAATCACTCAAATCTAAGAATTGCTTAAACGGGGCGCTATAAGCAAATGCGCATACTCCAGAATTTATTACAATATTATGTCTTTTCAAATTGTTTCATATTTATTACTACGGCCAAGAATGAGAAGTGTCCAGCTCTCACTCTCTTCGTTCTATGCGTACTATTTTCGTGATTGTGACCCATTTCAATATCAAGCTTGAGTCCGGTACCTGTACCTTTCCTGACTTTCAAGCAATATTTACCAAAGAGCCACGGGAGTATTTCCATAAAGAATACATCAGTAAAAAAAAAAATATAACGATCTCTAATATATACATGCGATCTCCAATATATAAATGAAAGTGCCCTTTATATCTATCATGGTTTTGAAAAACATACTTCGATTGGCTCAATCAAACTTTGTGAAAGGTCATATTCGGTCACAACAGCGAGATTTTACTTGAGCTTTGATTGGTTCATCAGGTTTATGCATATACATGAAAAATGAGGAAATATTCTCACAGGCAGCCACGGGTGATAAATGGGCACTGTACCTGACTGCACTCTGCATACCTTTTGAACATCTTTGAAAATACTTGCAACGGTATATCGTAATCTGAAACGTTCACCATTTTAATCGCGTGATCGGATTAGCTAAGTCGGTAGGGTGATCAGAAAGTCTTATATAAGGATCGAGATCGATTATTGTTCTCTTTCATTACCTATTTATGCTACAAGAACCCGGGTGAGTTGTTTTACTTTTTGTTTTCAGACAATTGAAATACATATATTTTTCGGTATGTTACCATTTAATAGTTATAAAAAATGTAGATACAAGGTTTGTTTTGTGACAAAGCAGCATTTGATTCCCATATGATAAATGCAATACATGTAGCACTATAATATACTCGGGCCTCTCGTCATAAACTTGACTCGACATTTCAAAAAAATGCTGGAAGAGTTTACTTGAAATTTACAAATGCTGCACTTTGACTGGTGAAAATATTTTAAATTAAGATTTAGAACTGGATTTTATGATGGATGGATTAGGTATTAGAAATAAACAGATGACACACATCAATTTATTCGAACATTCGGGCAAAGAAATAAATCGAAGAAATTTTCTGATTGAAGCATAAATTGTTCTTTTTGCAACTCACTTTTTATTTTATTTTCATCAGGACTATGTTGAGAGAGGTTTTATCTGGTAGTTAAGAAACCAAATATTGCTATGAAGGTAACAATTTTGGTCCAAATATTTGAAGACCCCCCCCCCTTCTTAAATTATAATGTACATTATATATAAGCATAAGAGACATGGGGAGTATTTCTTTT
>JAECUM010039213.1:0-25267 GCA_016617855.1 Megalonaias nervosa
GAAATCTCTACATATTACAACACAATAAAATCAGCTAGAATATATAGCTCTCAAATAAAATCCTGAAATCTCAGGTGATGTATCTCTATATTATGTATATTTTTTTCAAAATAATTGACTCAGTAATGGTCCTTTAATTAACGACTTTTGCAATACTAGTATTCTAACAAAGTCAATTGCATTTTTAAAGATGAGTCGTGTACAGTGTACGTCGATTTCATTAATAAGTTTCAGGGTTTAGTACAATTATGTCAACAAAACATCACGTGATCCAAAATGGACATGTGCTCTCACTAATGGAGTTCATGGGGTTTTCTACAAAGCAGCATGACGTTCTTCCTGATTGTTGAGATTGGAACAGCTAATGTGTTTACTGAATTTGAGTATTTAAAAATAAGAGTTATTCATTTTAGAGCTTCGTATTATATTGTAGTGTTGCTGCGTATTATATTCCGTTATAAAACGTATTTTTATACAGAATATCTCATTCTTGACATTACACCGGACTTAGGAGAGATACTTTGAGTAATTTTATTTATTTATTTAATTTGAACTGCCGTGCTGTATCATTTATTCATATGAAGTCCGATATTAATAGCTGTACTGATTTATCGTGAAACATTCAGGGACATTTAGATTTATAACTTTGTTCGATTTATTGAGAAATATTCAAGGCCATTTGGGTTTAAAAACAGTGTGATTCTTCTGTGGTGTGGGCATATAACGACGTCACGGTTTTCATTAGGAATAATTTGGAACACATTCAGATTGACTTGATCTATTGCAACTGGTAGAACGTTAAGGATAAAAGGAATTTGCTAACCCCTGTAAGTTATTTGTAAATTCTTTCATTGTTCATTTTGGGGACATACATTTATTGTTTAAGCTATACAAAACTTGTTGGTTGTCTCTCTTTCTTGTTACGTAGTTTAAGCTCCCAAATCTTAACAGTCTACACGTTGCAACACGCTAACATCAGCTATTGTATACAGGTTTCAACTAAAATCCTGCCAGAAATTTTCGAAGAGTTTTATAAAAATAAATCTTCCTATACTTTAAAATGAATAATGATTGAATCTGAGATCGATACTGCCCAGACTTTAAAAGACCGCTCTGGCGGCCTAAGTGGTTAGAGCATCCGTCTCGTACGCGGGAGGTCTCTGGTTCGAACCCCGGCCGAGTTATACCAAATACTTATAAAATGGTACTAGCAGCTGCTCGCTTGGCGCTCAGAATTAAGAGGTTAGTGTTAGGAATGGTCGGCCTGGTGTCTGGATAATGTGACTCTTTGAGATATGATGCTACATGTCTGCGGCATGATGCCCAGCGACTAAAATTGTTAAAGGTACGTTAAAATCTCAATCTCACACACCCAGACTTTAAAATGAATGTTGATTGTATCAGAGAGCGGTACTGCCCAAACTTTAAATTAATGTTGATTGATTGTAAGGGGGATACTTCCCAGACTTTAAAATTAATGTTGATTGAATCTGATAGCAATATTGCTCGGCTTGGCTTTCCATTTCCTTCGGAGAGAAACAAATTCATTAAATACAAATTTTGCAGTAAAGATAATATTTTCATTTTATACGTAAACAGAAAGCAGAAAGGATTACGAGACGATAATGATTTCTTGAGAGGGGAAATATGTATTATTTTTATAGTTATACTGAATTCTGATTTGCTGAACAGGCCACACACGCTCGAAAGCAATACAACGTACTGGTTTACTCAGTGATTTCAGCTCGGTAATACATTGTACATGCGTTGGAATATTGCTACGTCACGATCGGAAGATAATAAAACAATTACAATCTTTTGTTTCGCTTAATACATTTTTATTGATTGTTGAAATCTTGTTTTTGTCTACGCTTTTGGGTGAGCCAATATCTCGTTGCAATAAGCAAAACAAACTTCTCGAATTTAATGTTTTTGACGAGTTATGGTATATTCCGAATTGAACATGGCTTTGCCCGACCATACTTACCTTCCCATCAAACTACCACCTTACTCTATTATATGCATCTTAGCAACGTATCAAATAAGATACACACACGAACGCACATTTGAACAATTCTAAGATCGCATTTTAGTAGCTGTCCAGTATTTTCTCTTATTAAATGTCATATTATGCGAAGGCGAAACTATAGTCGTAATTTGCACTTATAATTTCATCGAGGACGTATAAAAAGTTACTATCGTATGTACTCGTAAATAGGTCTGGTCAATTTACAGACAATACATTGCACCAGATCAGTGCCTATTTTGTTTGTTCTACTGATTACTCCTAAGAAACTGCGTAAATCCAGATATACCGGCGCATCATGCTACGGCTGATCAGGATCTATACAGTTTATCGTTGGGCCCGACCTATATTTGAATAATTACGGTAAATATTCACTCAGAGTCATTAATAAAGAGTTTCAATTCCACTGCTTGTACCTTCTAGAGTGACATGTTTGCTTGCACTTTCTAGAGTGACATGTTTGCTTGGAGCTTCAAGAGTGACATGTTTGCTTGTACTTTCTAGAGGGATATGTTTGCCTGTACCTTCACAAGTGGCATGCTTAATTTTACCTTCTAGAGTGACAGTTTTGCTTGTACCTTCAAGATTGACATGTTTACTTGTAACTTCAAGAATGATATGATTGCTTAGACCATAGAGAGTGAGATATTTGCTTGTGTCTTCAAGAGTGACATGTTTGCTTCTATCTTCAAGAGTGACATGTTTGCTTGTGCCTTCATAAGTGACAGGCTTGCTTGTACCTTCTATTCTAACATGTTAGCTTGGTCCATCTAGAGAGACATGTTTGCTTGGACATTCAAGAGTGACATTCTTGCTTATACCTTCAAGAGTGACATGTTTGCTTGTACCTTTAAGACTGACATGTTTGCTTGTACCTTTAAGTCTGACATGTTTGCTTGTACCTTTAAGACTGACATGTTTGCTTGTACCTTTAAGACTGACATGTTTGGCTTGTACCTTTAAGACTGACATGTTTGCTTACACCTTTCAGAATGACATGTTTGCTTGGACCTTTAAGAGTGATATGTTTGCTTGTACCTTCTAGAGTGACATGTTTCTTTGTATCTTCTAAAGTGATATATTTCCTTGTACCTTCAAAAACAACATGTTTTCCATGAAAATATAAGAAACTAAAAGATAAAAGAAATCTGAATTATTTGATTGGTATCATTTTCAGTTATTTTATGACATTCAAAGATTTCCACAACTGCATTACTTTCTTACATATTACCTCATAAATAGTTTTATCTAATGAAATAGAATTGCCTAATTTACTAATTGGACTTCCATGCTAGATGCTCAACGCTCCATATTTACTATCCCTAACAATAACCTAAAGCACTATCGCTGTCCTAACTAAACCGCTGCACCAAATTTATTTTCTATCTGGTGCAGCAGCTGGAAAAAAATGATCTCGTCGATATGTATATTTCATAGCAATAACAAAGAAATCCCGAAGGAAGATGCTATTAGTGGTAAGAAAAGGAAAGTAACATTATATTCTCTTTTTTTTACACGTAGTCGGTTATCGTCTACAACATAAGATGAATTATCCTACGAAAGCCAGAGCATATTAATTGCAATGGAAATCCTGTCCAGTTTATTATTTGCAATGGGAATCCTGTCCAGTTTATTATTTGCAATCGGAATCCTGTCCAGCTTATTAACTGCAGTGGGAATCCTGTCCAGTTTATTAAGTGCAATGGGAATCCTGTCCAAATTATTATTTGCAATTGGAATCCTGTCCATTTTATTAATTGCAATGGGAATCCTGTCCAGTTTATTAATTGCAGTGGGGATCCTCTGGGTGTGTGATTTGGATTTTTAACATGGCTGTAACAATTTTTCAGTCATGTCGCTACGATGTCTGCAGTGTGACAGTTTATAGTGATGTCTAGCAGTGGGGCATTATGCCGCAGACATGTAGTATAATGTCCTACCCCGTCACATTATTCTCACACCAGGCCGACCAGTCCTAACACTAACTTCTTAATGCTGAGCGCTTAGCGAGGCAGCTGTTAGTACCAATTTTATGTCTTTGGTAAATTTGCAATAGGAATCCTGTCCAGTTTATTAATTGCAATGGGAATCCTGTCCAGTTTATTAATTGCAATGGAAATCCTTTCTAGCTTATTAATTACAATAGCAATCCTGTCCGGCTTATTAATTGCAACGTGAATCATGTCCAGTTTAATAATTGTAATGGAAATCCTGCACATTTTATTAATTACAATGGGAATCCTGTCCAGTTTATTAATTTGCAATGGGAACCCTGTCCGGTTTATTCAGTGAAGGGTAAATCACTGTACTCACTTTGCCCACACGACTTTAGACTTAATTTTCAAATGAATAGGATTAATCTATGCTGACAAAACTTGTACATGTGGGTCAAACTAAAAAGAAAGAAATAACAAAATGACGGATAACTGTCATTGCTGTGCAATATAATGTTTCTTTTTCTACCCATTATCATATTGTCAATACAGTATGTCTTCAAACTGCCGTCAACCGACTGCTATGTAATCTGGTTTCCTATTGCAGACTGGCCCCTTAATGTTGCCCCAATAAGGTTGTTTTTATTGGAATCAAACGCTGTTGGCTTAAATGTGTGGTCCCAGAAGTTTTCTTTATCAGACTTACTGCGAATAAAAACAATTAAATTTAAATGATAAATTAAAATCAGTCAATGAATTAAGTACTACCACTATGTAACACAATTTTTGTTCCTGGGGAATAAGTGTTATTTCAAAATTACTTATGCCTAATAAGTATAGCAAATGGCTATTATTCCCCACAAAATTTGCCTTTGTGACCAGGACAGTGATGTTTTGAAATTTACCTATTTCCAACGAGAAAACGGGCGAATTTGTCTCTTTTCGTTCACATAAAGTCAGAAAAAAAGAACATATGAATCAAACTTAACATGTTTTTATACCAAAGTAATAAAAAATGACCACAAAAGATTTAGAAGTGAGTAGTTTTTCGAGATTTACGATTATACTGTAAATCACTTTCACGAATCAGCCCCCAAAAGTAGTCTCCCATCATGTTTTCGTTATACTGTCCTTGGTAGCGGAGTTCAAAGTCCAGTATATCCTCGTGCAAGCGCTCGCGTTGCTATTCCGTGTATGCTAACATGTTCTTCTTGAATTTATCGAGATGAGCATCAAGGATATAGACTTTGAGGGACATCCTGCAGCCCATTGTGTCATAGTTCTTCACCAGAGTCTCAACTAGCTCCACATTGTTTTCGGTCTTGTGATTGCACAGGAAGCCCTGAACCACTGCGACAAAGCTGTTCCAATCCGCTTTCTTCTTACTAGTGAGCTGCTTGGGGAGTTCACTGCACTCCAGGATCTTCTTTATCTGTGGTCCAACGAAGACATCGGCTTTGACCTTTGCCTCAGACAGCTTAAGGAAGATGCCTTGAAGGTACTTGAAGGCTGCCGACACCTTATCTAGAGCTCTGACAAATTGTTTCATAAGGCCCAATTTGATGTGCAATGGTGGCATCAGCAACTTCCGGGGCTCCACCAGTGGCTCCCACTTGACGTTGTTCCTCTCCACAGAGAACTCGATCTGCTGTGGCCAGTCCCGCCTGTGGTAGTGCGCCTTGGCGCCCCTGCTGTCCCAAAGGCAAATATAGCAGGGAAACTTGGTAAAACTGCCTTGGAGACCCATCAAGAAAGCCACTATTTTGAAGTCTCCGATGACCTCCCAGCCGTACTCATCATACTTCAAGGCGTCCAGCAAGATCTTGATGCTGTTGTAATTCTCTTTGAAGTCCACCGAGTGAGCCAGGGAAAGAGACGGGCACTTGTTCCATTATGGAGTAGGACGGCTTTGAGGCTCCTGGATGAGCTGTCAATGAAGGGGCGCTACTAATTTTGGTTACAGGCGATTCCGACTGCCTCGAACAGAATGGTCACATTGTGGCAGAAGCAGAGCCCATCTTGACGGGTGAAGAAGCTGGAAAAAGCTTGGTGACGCTTCCTCTGATCTGCAACTTGCACACTTTCATCCAATAAGTTCCACTGCTTGAGCCTAGATGTCAAAAGCTCGGCATTGGACTTGGTGAGACCAAGATTTCTGATCACGTCGTTGAGGTCTTTTTGGTTAGGGTAGTATGGGTTTCTATCCTCAGATCCAGTAAATGAGGTGCCCATGGTTTGTCTTGATCCCCGATAGGCATGCCGAAACATGCCTTGTAGGCCTAACACATCTTAGCAGATACTTCCGCGGAGTACTTTTTCACTCTTGTCTCGATAAATTGGCCGCAGACATAGCAAACTGCGTCTGCCGGATGCTTGCAGACTCTTGATGCCATCTCAGAAAAATGCAGATATGTATCCACTTAGGCAGCTGGAACTAAACTGAACTGGTGGGCTTAAGGCTCCTGTATTTATACTACTATTTATATTACTGAAAAGTTCTAGAGAGTTCTAAAGTTACTCCAAGTTTACCCAGCACTAAATCTATCTGGAATGTTCTGGCAAATAGGTAAATTTCAAAATATCACTGTCCTGGTGCTAAAAGCAACGTTTGTGTGGAATAATAGCCATTTTCAATACTATTGAAGCATAAGCAATTAGAAAATAACACTTACTACCCAGGAACAAAAAAAAAAGTGTTACACGGTGTACTCAAAGAAAGAAACAGTAACATTCAGTTAGGTTGCTATTATTAAATAAACAGTAATATTCAATTAGGATACTGTTATTGAAGAAACAGTAATGTTCAATTAGGATATTGTTATTGAATAAATAGTAATATTCAATTAGGATACTGTTATTGAATAAACAGTAATATTCAATTAGGATACTGTTATTCATTAAACAGTAATATTCAATTAGGATACTGTCATTGAATAAACAGTAATATTCAGTTAGGATACTGTTACTGAATAAACAGTAATATTCAATTAGGATGATGTTATTGAATAAACAGTAATATTCAATTAGGATGCTGTTATTGAATAAACAGTAATATTCAATTAAGATACTTTTATTAAATAAACAGTAGCATTTAGTTAGGATGATGTCGTTAAATAAACAGTAGAATTTGTTACGTGTAGGCTTGTACAAAGGTAACAAGAGAAAAGAGTGAAGCCAACAAGCTTTGTAAATTTTAACAAAATAATTTGTTTCACTAGAAAACAATGTAAAAATTGGAAATAGGACTTACGGTTTGTGAATATAATCCAAAATTTAATCCTAAGATTGAAAAATATAAGTCCTATCACTAAACAGTTCTAATAGAATCCGGGTTCGAATCTCGATGAAATTCCAATATGGAGGCGATGACGTCAGATGTCTGTACTGATGGTAACAGATCCTCGATTGAATCACAGTTTATAATGTTTCCGTTAAACTCCAGAATAAATTTCCACTGAATTTCGTTATCCCAGAACTTTTATAAAAAAGTTTACTTGTTTAGTTTTCCAGAGAATAAATTATTAAATTCTAAAAAAATAGAACAAACTTCAGAACAAGCCGGCATCAACAATATAAAACACCTTGTACCTTCAAGGTGTCAAGAATACGACTGACTCGAAAGCTCTCGGAATGAGTATTAAACCCAACTAAAACTTCATTTCATTCCCGCGTGATGGGTCACGTGGTCTCTTAACAGCGCAATAAATAAAAATGAAATTTATCACGTAGCTACAATAACCTTATCTAAGAACCAAATTCTCACACTGAAAATGTATAAAAAAAAAAAAAAGAAAAAAAGAAAGACTGTTTACAGTTCAGCTAACATGCGGGCCGAAATGACCTTGACAATAGCCAATCGTCTTCACTCGATGTTTACAAAATCTATGAACCAGGGTGAGCTAAAAAATAGTACTGAAGAAATATTTTTTTACGTTCTAAACAAACTGAATTTACTGGAAAAAGATACCGAATCCCGTGAAAATAATCATTACAATAAAATGTAATGAAACAAAAACAAAATAAAAAAAAGAATTTAAAACTAACACACAAGCAATTTAATTACATATACGTAACACATTCAATTAGGACGCTGTTATTAAATAAACAGTAGCATTTAATTAGAGTGCTGTTATTAAATAAACAGTAGCATTCAATTAGGACGCTGTTATTAAATAAACAGCAGCATTCAATTAGGATGACGTCATTAAATATACAGTAATTAGTTACAGTCAGAGTCATATTACTCTGCTAAAAATTAACCTTTATCCAGACCAAGGGTAATTGAATCAATATTTTGTATTTAGCCTTAATCCCGACCAAGGGTAATTGAATCAGCATGTTTGTGCTTAATCCAGACCAAGGGTAATTCAATAAGCATTTTGTAATTAGTAATTCAGTCAGCATTTTGTACTTAATCCCTTTATCCGCTCCGGTGGCCTAGTGGTTAGAGCATCCGTCTCGGATGCGGTAGATTGCGGCTTCAAACCCCTACCGAATCATACCAAAGACATAAATGGTACTAATAGCTGCCTCGCTAGGCGCTCAGCATTAAGAGGTTAGTGTTAGGACTGGTCGGCCTGGTGTCAGGATAATATGACTGGATGGGACATCATACTACATATTTGCTGCATAATGTCTCAGTGTTAGACATCACTATAAAATGCCACCCTGCTGATATCATAGCGATAAGACTGAAAAATTATTAAAGATACGTTAAAAATCCAATCACACTCACACACCTCCCAAGGGTAATTCAGACAGCAATGTGTACTGTGTCCCGACCATCGGTAATGCAATCAACATTTTGTACTTTATGCCGGCCAAGGGTAATTCAATCTGCATTTTGTACTTTATCCTGACCAAGGTAATTCAATCAGCATTTTGTACTTTATCCTGACCAAGGTCATTCAATCAGCATTTTGTACTTTATCCTGACCAAGGCAATTAAATCTGCGTTTTGTACTTTATCCCGGCCAAGGTCATTCAATCTGCATTTTGCACATTTTCCCGGCCAAGGGTAATTCAATCTGCATTTTGTACTTTTTATCCCGACCAAGGGTAATTCCATCTGCATTTTGTACTTTATCCTGACCAAATTAATTCAGTCTGCATTTTGTACTTTATTCTGACCAAGGGTAATTCAATCCGCATTTTGTACTTTATCCTGACAAAGTTGATTCAATCTGCATTTTGTACTTTATTCCAGATAAGGATAATTCCATCTGAAATTTGTACTTTATCCCGGTCAAGGGTAATTCAATCTGCATTTAGTGCTTTATCCTGACCAAGAAAGCTCAACCAGCATTCTGCAAACAACCATTACCTTTAAAACAGCGCAATCATCTTACTCTAAACGCCTCTCGAAGAGAAATGTATTATTTTTTAAAAAATTGTTTTCCAACCCCATTATCATTCAAGCAAACGTCATGAAAAATCAGCATAAATAGCATTCTGCGGAAATAAAGCAAACGCAACATTGATTATAAATTTCGCGTTAAAAGAGAAATGCTGCACTTTTTCTCTAAGAACGTTGACAGGAAAGGGAAGTATTGAAAAAATTACTATGACTGATATATAATTTTTAACTCTTTCTTTACAACGTAAAGATATTGATTTTGAGACAATGGAAAGAATATATAATTTTCTTACCATAAAACTGATAGTCACATAATCCTATACAAGATGATGGCTATAGAGTAAAATGAACATCAGTTTGAGGAATGTTATAATTTAGACCATGAAGGTGCATTGTAATTTACACTTTTTCAAACTTGTAACAAAGTGCATCTACATTGGAAATGTAGAACTAAAATAAGACAAGAATATACATCGACTAAATGGTACCTATTGTCAAGAGCATGTATTGCGTCTACAAAACAGTTATAGACATCTTAGCTGACGTAAGTAGAACCAGGGCTGGTATGTTTCATACCTACATCTGACAGGTGTGATTCAAGCTGGTATGTTGCATGCCTACACTGTCAGGTATGATATATAGCAGCTGAGATTCGTGATAGAAGTTGACCAGCGATCTGCTAAACATTTCAAAAATCTGACAGCGCAATATCCCTTGTACATAATGGAAATATTTTAGACCCTTTTCATAAAGTAAATAGCTGTGGGTCAAAAACAGAAACTAATTATTCTCAGATGGGTTTAAATAAAATTTGTGAAACGAGTCCAACAATATATACTTTTTGCGAGTCTTAACGAGTCTCGGATTTAAAGTATTCCACGAGTTTCCTACATTCCATTTCCATTAAGCCTACATATAAGATTATGACAAATATACCTATTTTTTGGCAAGATTCTATTTATTACATGACAAAAATATTTATTTTATTTCATGGGAATAGTTCATTTCAACAGGGTAATGAATTAATATTGAATTTATGAAATTAGTTGAATAATGTGTAGCTTTTGCAAGCCTTGGCGGGCAAAAACTGGACATTTTTCAACGAGTTTCATAAACTGAATATTAAACCTCTACCCATTTGAGATTATGTTTATCACATAGTAATAATTTTGATGGAAATAGAGAGAAAGAAGAAGAAATAATTTCGATCATCCTGACTCAATCGCTGCACCTTTCATTTGTTACGCGTAAAAAATAGTTCCAAAGGCTTGTCGATTTTGTTATGCAGTTTTATAAACAATAACATTTAAATGAATATTTTCTTTTACAAATTATAATTCAAAATCAACTGTCCTTACGAATAAATAGAACATCTGAGTCAGACATCATTTTCCAACTCAGAATGTGTATGGAAGTTCCGTGTGATGTCACATAGTTTGGTTCATTTAGGTTAGACGATCAATATAACAATGCTGCCAATTCTATGCATATTTACTAAATATATTGACAAAACATTGCATTAAAATTCAAGTGTTCAAAATCATCTTTAAATTCTAATGTCCTGATCCAGTAAGAATAGTTTTGACCAGATAAATTCGTTGTGTAACGAATAGCTTAGACTAGATAAATTCATTGTGTAAAACTCGCTTATTCTAGATAAAATATTTGTGTAAAGAATAGATTAGACTATATACAGTCTTTGTGTAAAAATATTTTAGATTACATAAATTAGAGGTGTAGAGAATGTTTTTGACTAGTTAAATTCGTCATGTAAAGAACAGCTTAACTGGATACATTCATTGTGTAAAGAATAGTTTAGACTAAATAAATTAGTTGTGTAAATAATAGCTTAGACTAGACAAATTCGTTCAGTAAATACTAGTTTAGACTAGATAAATTCTTTGTGTAAAGTATAGCTTAGACTAGATAAATTCTTTGTGTAAAGTATAGCTTAGACTAGATAAATTCGTTGTGTAAAGAATAGGTTAGACTAGATAAATTCGGTGTGTAAAGAATAGCCTAGACTAGGTACCTTCGGTGTGTAAAGAATAGCTTAGACTAAATAAATTCGTTGTGCAAAGAATAGCTTAGACTGCATTTATTCTTTAATAATCAGCAATATATATATATATATATATATATATATATATATATATATATATATATATATATATATAGTATATATATATATATATATATATATATATATATATATATATATATATATATATATATATATATATATATATATATATATATATATATATATATTACAGTATTAGTATATGTATATATGTATACCCACATGTCATGTCCTACTTATCTCTTCTTGGATTTGGTCAAATAAGTTTGACATGCGCCTGTCCCAGTTATATGCCTATAGGAAGAAGGTCATAGACGTGCCTGAGTAGTCTTCATATGCCTTGTTATGTATATTTGATTTGTGTTGTGTGTTGTCTTTTCTCCATACTTATATGCTATGTATATCTATATTGTATGATTGATCTTGGTCAGTAACTGACGTTATGGCCTACCTGACTACTTACATTTTTTGTACACATCATATTATGTGGCTAATACTTGTCTATGATTTGAGATTATATATTAAGATCATTATGAATTGGAGGTAAACATGTTTACAGATGCCGAGTTCAAGGTCTAGCTTTATTTAGAAATTAAGAACGTTCTAGAAGCAAGTTGTTTACGAATTTGATGAGAAAATTACCCTCATCATGGTTCTGTTATTGTGTCAGCGTTTTATATAATGTTGTTTACTTCAGAATTTCACATTTCTAACTTAATATCACTCTTTAATTGAATCAATTTTCGTTGTGTTTAGTTGAGAGGATTTAACTGATATATTTAAAATATTCACTGGAAATACAACGTACTCATTAATGCTTCTTAGACTAAATCATCATTTTTTATTACTGTGAATTTTCTTTCAAAGACATTTTGGATTACATCATTGTGATACATCAAGACTGTTAGCACATTGCCACATTACAGGCTAGTGGTACATATGCCCATTTAATATCGGAATTCATTCGGAACACCAGAGGAGTTCATTCAGAACACTTTGTACGTTTAGACTTGTGATAGAACGTTTAGGACAATTTAAGATTTTGTTTTCGCAATAATGTCAGTTATTTGCAAATTTTCATTTTGTATTTATTTGCTGAATTGAAAAAAAAATTGTTGGTGTTCGCTCTTTTTGTGTTTAGTTTAAGACGATAGAGTCAGAAATGTCTATATAAATTAGTAGAAACCAGTAAATAGACTTGCCTGATTATTCTTCAGTTATATGCTTGTATGAACTAGTTAATAGAAGTGCCTGAGTAGTCGCCAGTTATATGCCTGTAGAAACAATTAATAGAAAGGCCCGAGTAGTCCTCTGTAATATGCCTATTAAGGATGGAAATGTGAATGAAGAGGAAAAAGTATTTAGAAAATATATGTATGCATAACTAAAACCACATTTTAAGAATCGAGGGCAGAATAAATCAATGAAAGAAAGAAAGAAGAAATCAATATATAAATAATGAATGAACAAATGGATGACTAAAACATTCGGATTCTGCCAGACTGGTCAGTATTTTGGAAGAGGACAAATATTACGTAGATGTATCTTGTTTTCAAACTTAACACGAAAAAATTACCCGTCCAAAATTATTTGTAAAGTAATTGTTCGACTGTACCACGATCAATAAGCAAAACAATATTCCATTCCTTTATACTTGTTTCGCTGAGATTTGCAAAACTCTGGTTTGCGATGACAAGGTACAGCATATACAAAGAATTAAAAATCTTGATTTCTAACTAGGGTATTATTTGTCTTTTATAATTACTTCATTTACCCAGCGCAGCTGATAAATTTCAGAGCTGAATTTGGGGTATTCTGTCCCTTTCAAGCGTAAGTTAGTTTAACAAATGAATGAGATGAACTGAGACAAAATAAAGTTAAATTATGAATTTAAGATTTCTGAAATTATTAGTAAAACTTGTTTTTCTTTTGCGAGGTTTAAAACCTAGTTATGTACTCCATAGTTAGTCTATGCCTTTGTGAGACAAGTAGTTATTCTATATGCCTCTGTAAAACAAGTAGTTAGTCTATGCCTTTGTGAGACAAGTAGTTAGTCTATGCATTTATGAAACAAGTATTTTTATATGCTTGTGAGACAGGTAGTTATTCTATGCTTTTGTGAAGCCAATAATTATCCTATGCCTATGATGCAAGTAATTATTCTGTGCTTTTGTGAGACAAGTAAATATTTTTCACCTTTGTAAAATCTATTCAAACAAGAACAACATGTGTACTACAAACATCTTATGAAGTTGTTGGGAATTTTTTTCCTAATTCTGCCCGTTAATTACTGTGCGGTTTAAGTGTTAAATAGCTGAAAAGGTTGCAATTGGCAGAATTTGATTGTTAATCCCAACTTCATTGTTATCAGCTGATAAGAAAGGTAAGCAGGACCAAGGAGGTTGTTGCCATGGAACTGCTAGATAGGACTCGAATACCAGGAAGTGATTATAATATCTCTTGAGTTCAGACTAACTATTCGGTTTTCATAGAATACATTGAACTGCTCTTCATGATGAGCAGAGAACCAAGTTACTTCTTCTCCTAAAAGATACCGACCACATAACTAAAACAGAAAAAGTCAGATGGGAATCTGAAAGGTTGGTAAGTATTTGTGAACGTAGACCTGACTTTTACTATTGCACTAAAAAGCAAAATATTTACTGCCGCAAATCGAAGGAATCTTTATGCAATCCAAAACAGTAGTAAATACCATTTAAAGACCTGACATAGAACTTGGCGAGGAGTAGTCAGACGATTCAAGATAACAGCATTGTAGATGGAAAGAATTAGCTTTTAAGTCCATTCCATTTGATGGTATGCATCTGTTGTGGTGTTTGCTTATCTCCTTATGCGTTTGTGCAGTATCAGCGTGGCGGCAATTGATACAAGTTTAAGGGAGTCTTCCCGTGCAACAATTCATGAAGGTGGGTAAAATTTGTCGTAGTAGTAATAAATGAAACACGTGATAAGTCTATCAATCTATCTCAGGTCATATAAGACCATCATACCGATATTTCAGGTCATTTAAGGCCACCATACTGATATCTCAGGTCATATAAGGCCATCATACTGATATCGCAGGTCATATAAGGCCATCATACTAATTTAACGGCATCATGTAATAATACGTCCATTAATCATCTGATATATTACGAAGGAACACAGCAAGACTAATGTTAAAATTATTTATGTGTCCAAAATAATTATTTTTGTCACACAGTGCTTTGACAGCAAATAAATGCATGGATTATCGATTATTAAATCTGTGTAAGAACAGCTTCATTGCTTTCACATTTGTATGGTATTAATTGAAACAGTGATCAAAATGTTTGCAAGAGATGAAATTAACAAATTCTCTTGTTGTATTTGGAGTTTGCCATACAATTGAGGGTTTATAGAAATATGAACATTTTTGACTCTATAAGTATGTGTTATAATTTGTTCCCATTGTATTTTTCCTGGAAATATTTTGTTTCTGACAACACTTTCAATAATTTGATAAATATTATATATATGCTAAATGTTAGAAAGATAGAGATATAATCAGAATAAAAATATTCTTGGAGATATTACATTTTCTGGACCTGGAACATGCCACAATTTGCCAGTAAAGTTTAGATTCTTTTTATCAATTTCTGATACAATTCTCTTTAACATCAGTAAACTTTCGCTTATTCCTGACCGTGTGGTTTGAGGAAATTTTGCAGAAATTGGGTTCAATTATGCTGAAATACATCAAGCTTTGATAAGTCATTGTTGTCCATACTTGACCGATTTATACTGCCAAAAAGGTCTGATGGCATCACAATTGTAATATACAGACTGACGTAGGTAAGAGGTTTGGCTATAACTTGATTTGTACCAATCCTTACAAGAGAATAAAACTATTTTCTGCCTTTAATTCAAGCCTGTCTACTTTGGTCAAAGGTTTTATATTAGAGCTCAGTCTACGAAACATGAAAAGGAATCTTAAAGGTTGTTAAAATTGTGTTATTTCATAACACCCGACAACAATACTCCATCGTTTACAGGTAATACAGATGTGCGTGCAACCAGAAGAACCATACACCACTACTTACAAGTAAAGCAGCTGTGCTTACCATCAGAACAGCAATACACAATTATTTACAAGTAATACAGAGTTGCTTAACATCACAATAACAACTTACAATTATTTACAAGCAAAGCAGCTGTACTTACCATTAGAAGTTATAAGGTGTATGTAGCAATGGAAATAATGGGAAAATCACGACTCGCAATTATCAGGAGAAGCACAATACAAAGTATGCCACTCAGCCAAATCAAGGACTGGGATGGTTTTTTTCTTTATGATGCCTGCGTATGCTTCGGAACAATGAAATATGTTTCAAATAATTTAATGATCTCCATTTCTTTGATTTTGTTTGGTAAATAAATAAATTTTCCTTGTATGTATGTATGTATGTATGTATGTATGTATGCATGTATGTATGTATGTATGTCAATATGTAAGTATATATGTATACATATGGGTAAGTACGTGCATTCGTTTGTGTGTAATTATGTTATGCATGTATGTACGCTCAAATATCGCAGCAAAAATTATTTGATTCGTGCATTATTATTATTATTATTATTATTATTATTCCTTTTGCTAACTTTACCTCTAATTATTTTCATCCTATTTTATCCTATTTATTTACTGCACATATATTCTGATATACTAGCATTCATATCTTCTTCCACTTGTTCGATTATTATTGTGTTTGTGACAGCGTTGAATGAAGTTACGTCCGTTATTAGTGTGTTGGTGACTTGGTGTTGAGTGAAGGTAAGTTGGTTATTATTGTGTTTGTGACTTAGCGCTATTAATTTTGTGTTTGTGACTAAGCGCTGAGTAAGTTATGTCCATTATTATTGTGTTTGTGACTTAGCGCTGAGTACATTTATGTCCATTATTACTGTGTTTGTGAGTTAGTGTTCAGTAAAGTTATGTCCATTATTATTGTTGTTTTTGACTTAGCTCTGAATGAAATTATCTCCATTATTATTGTGTTTGTGACTTATTCGTGGCTTAGTGCTGAATGAGTTATGTCCATTATTACAGTGTTTGTGACTTGGTGCTGAATGAGTTATGTAAATTATTACTGTGTTTGTGACTTAGTGCTGAATGAGTTATGTAAATTATTACTGTGTTGTGATTAACACTAGTATGTGGAATATTTGTACTGAATAACGTTATGCCATATGGATGCAAATCTTTCAATATGGTAGCACGTATGAAATGCAAAATCGTGGACAAAAATGTATTTACATGGTAAAACAACAACAACAACAACAACAACAACCCGCAAAAAATGCAAACCTCAACAAACAACCTTCTTCGAAAACAGAAAATAGAAGAAAAAAAAATTAATATCAAGTCACGTAGAGGTGAGATACACAGCTAGGAATATATCTGACATGTCTATGTAGTGAAAACATTAGATCTCACATTATGCAGATCAGACACATTCAAAGTGTATGAAAAACATGTTTGCTTCTGCCATGGAGCACCACTAAATTAAAGATATATATGCATGAAGTCTACGAAAGAAATAAAATATTCACTCACCTTTTTGACAGAAAATAAAAAAAAAATGTGACATCTGTATTGAATTATAATAAAAGTGTAAATTTTAAATTAAGACACGAAGGTTATACAGGGTTCATCAGGCCCTCTATGCTGTCCTACCCAAACCCCGTGTCGGCTGTTAGGGCACGTCAAACCCCAGGTGATGTCTTACACAAAACCCGTGTTAGGGCACATCTAGCCCCGGTTGCTATCTTATCCAAAACTCGTGTCAGTTTTTAGGGAACATAGAGCCCAGGGTGCTGTTTTACACAAAGCCCGTGTCCGCGTGTTAAGGCAGATCAATCCCACTGTGCTGTCATACACCAACACGTGGTATGGTGTTAAGGAAGATAAAGCCACCCGTACTGTCATACTCAAAAATGCCCCAAACTCGTGTTAGCGTGTTGCGGCACATAAAAGCCAAGCCCCCCCCCCCCTTTTACCCAAAACCCGTTTGAGAGTGTTAGGGCACATCATACCCAATGTGCTGTCTTACCCAAAACCCGTTTGAGGGTGTTAGGGCACATCATATCCACTGTGCTGTCCAACCCAAAACGTATCATACGATCTTAAGGCACATCAAGCCACCTTTGCTGTCATGCATAAAACACGTTTTATTGTAAGATGGGTACCTTAAAATAAAATGTATCACCCATTATTTTTTCTTTCAAAGATATGATAGATATTAACTGGAAAATGTGTATATGTGATTAGTATAATTAATTCACATTATTGCATATGACAGATATATTCACATAATTACATCTATATCTATCTATTAAATATTTGTAAGTCCCTCCTTTCTGGCATATTTGAATCTCCCCCCCCCCCCGACCCAGTGATGTATATTTTACCTAGTTTAAGCTTAGCAAATGAACTTTAAAAATACTGTGTAGCAAACGTTCTAGTAATCAATAGCTCAGAGCAAATTCGTCTTATTCTATGTATCGAACACTTTAATACAAATGTAACTTTGAAAAAGCTCAGTCGCGACCCTTCAAAAATCTGCAACAACTTCATTTCTTTCTATACTGATTGTGTTGGGCGTGGTAATAGGTCATTACCGTGTAAAATATTTTGTTTAATATAACATACACTTAACATTAAAACCATTCAGCTGAACAGGGAGTCAAAACCTTAGCAGAGAGAGAGAGAGAGAGAGAGAGAGAGAGAGAGAGAGAGAGAGAGAGAGAGAGAGATGGGGGTGGGTGGGGTGGAGTGTAATTTCATCTTATTGCATTTTTTGATTGCAGTCAAATTATATTAATTAAACTAATTGTGACCTCAAACTCGTACGTAATAAATATCTAAAATGTGTAAATTTTCTCACCCAAACTAAGATTATAAAAACCCAGAATATTTGCACTTGGACAGTGATTTCAAACTAAGAATATAAAAACCTAACACAACTGCACTTAGTGATGTCAAATAGAAGGCTTGAAATATGCGTGAATATTTATCATGACGACAGTTACAGTACCACCTCATTAATAATACATACAATCTATACATCTTTTTGCCATGGAGCTTTTAACAACACTGAGCAAATCTTGCCAGTCTTGAATATAGTTCTATAGTAAAAACGTTTTCATCCTATAGGGCTCTGGATTTTCCACTGCATCCTAAACGAAGCATAACAGCCGTATTTATGTATAGTATGTACATATCATTACGTAGTATTACCATATGCATTGACTGTAGTATTTACATATCATCACCTATTATTACCGTATGCATTGACTATACATGTAATTACGTAGTATTGCCGTATGCATTGACTATATTATGTACATATTATCACGTAGTACTACCGTATGCATTGACTATAGTATGTACATATCATTGCGTAGTATTACCGTATTCATTGACTATATATTTAATTACGTAGTATTACCGTATGCATTGGCTGTAGTATGTACATATCATCACGTAGTGTTTCCGTATGCATTGACTATAATATGTACATATCATCACGTAGTATTACCGTATTCATTGACCACGCATATAATTATGTAGTATTACAGTATGCATTGACTATAGTATGTACATATCATCACGTAGTATTACCGAATGCATTGACTATACATATCATCACCTAGTATTACCGTATGCATTGACTATAGTATGTACATATCATCACGTAGCATTACCGTATGCATTGACTATAATATGTACGTATCATCACGTAGTTTTTACCGTATGCATTGACTGTAGTGTCATCAAGGAGAATTACCGTATGAATTGACTGTAATATCATCGTGTAGAATGACCGTATGGATTGACTGTAGTATCATCGTGTAGATTGACCGTATGAATTGACTGTAGTATCATCGTGTAGAATGACCGTTTGAACTGACCGTAGTATCATCAAGGAGAATAACCGTATGCATTGACTGTAGTATCATCGTGTGGAATAACCGTATGCATCGACTGTAGTAAGGACCTGCCATCACGTACATCTTTCTAGAGAGCACAAACGGTTAGAACTATCGTTTTCTCCCTTTCAGTCCCCAATGACATTCGCATGCTTAGGGAATAAAATTTTTATTTTAATTGTAAAAGTTGGTTTTAGGATCCTGTATAATTTAAATTTGATCGATCTGATCAATCACATATTTTATTGATAGCTTTTGTACATTTGCTGCAAATACCAATAGATACAGAATGAAGTAAAAAAAAAAAAAAAGATGAATATTTACCTGTTCCAGTTAAGTGTCAGAGATCCCAAAAATATCCGTGTCCGGTGGATGTAAAATCAGATATGCCAAATCTTTGGTATTAGAATACCAACATCAGTCCAATCATTCAAAATCACCATAGAACGCACGCGCCAATGTCAGGAGGTACTTACTGAAGCTGTGACCGCTGTTCTGCTAGATTTTACCTTCTGTTTGTGCCAATCGCTGCTTCATGGGCGTCTAGTGTTGATCGTTAAGCAAAGCGAAAACGGTCTCACTCCGCAATTAGTCTTGGTTTAAATAGATGTAGGAATATTGCAGTTTATGTTTCGTGCTAGAGTTAATCGGTTTGTGTAATCATCCTAAGCACGTATTTAAGAGGAAACGAGAAGAAAACATGGTATTTATTTTATTAAAGGAGATAACATTCGATATATGAATTCTTCATCCTGATATTACACTACACTGGCTGAAGTTTTTTGGAGGTAAATTAAAAAAGGGTGAAAACTCACTTTGTTAAATGTTTATAAATTTTGCAGAAGTGCAGTGATAGCGTGGCTTGACACAATGTTACTGGAGTCCTCCCATGCAGTATTCCACTGACGAGGATAAAATTTGTCGTAGCTTAAAATCAAAACAAAAGAGAGAAGTCTATTAGACTATCTCAGGCCACATAATGACATTATACCGATTTAACGGCCTCACTCAATAAAGAGTCTATTAATCTGTCTCAGGCCCTATAAGGCCATCATACGTATTTTATGGCATTATTTTATAATGAGTCTATTAGTCTGTCTTACGGATTTAACGGCATTATTCTATAACGAGTCTTTTAATCTGTCTTAGGCCCTATAAGGCCATCATACGGATTTAACGGCATTATTCTATAACGAGTCTATTAATCTGTCTCAAGCCCTATAAGGCCATCATAAGCATTTAATGGCATTACTCTATAATGAGTCTTTTAATCTGTCTTAGGCCCTATAAGGCCATCATATGGATTTAACAGCATTATTCTATAACGAGTCTATTAGTCTGTCTCACTCCCTATAAGGCCATCATACCCATTTAACGGCATTATTCTATAATGAGTGTATTGGTCTATCTCAGGCCCTATAAGGCCATCATATGCATTAAACGGCATTGTCCTATAACGAGTCTATTAGTCTGTCTCACTCCCTATAAGGCCATCATACGGATTTAACATTATTCTATAATGAGGATATAGCATATTATCGTTTCAGTTTTGTTTTTTAAATTATCAAAACTTGAAATATTCTTTGTTTTGTTAACTGAGTTGGCATTGTAATCCGATAAATTTAGATATTTTCCTCCTGAAAGAGCAGCCAATATTACACACGAAGGCTTCCAATAGATCCCATTTCTCATAAATCCTATCACATTCTTTTAACCTTTTTGCTTTCCAAACCCAGTAATTCTACAACACTCTATTTAGACATGGATATTAAACGTTGTCGTAGATTTCTGGGAATTGTTTTAGCATTTAACTTGTACATTGTGTATACTGTACGCTTTTATGCTATTAATTTGCATCCAAAGTGCATTGAAAATAATCAGTATATATCTTGCATCAATTTTGACAAGACAGTGTTGTTCGTTTTCAGAAAAACAAAAAATATACCGGAAACGTTCATGCAAAGAGCCATAGACGGGTGCAGCTTCTATATACCTTTATACATTCAGGCTACACTAAGCTAAACAAAGGTTTTCAAAGAAAATAGGGAACTGTTCGAAGAACGCTTGTTTAATATTAACACAGTTATCGCAATGGATCACCCATTAACTAAACGTACTTTTATTAGGCATCTGTATTGATAATCAATTAACTTTTATTTATATCAAATTATACTGTACAAAAGAGTGAATACAGCAATATCGTAGGTATTTGAATCAATCACAGAACCATTATTGCATGTGACGTACTTTTCATGCAATTTTCGTTTCCAACGTTTCATTTTTCATGGAGTTTGTGTAAACATTCAGAATCAAGTGAATACTTAAAAACTAAAATTGTAATGTTCGAATTTCCTTATTTCTGCCTGTGAAAAAATAGGAATTGATAATTATAACATAACGGGTGGGAAGGTGATGAAAATTAGAAGAAACTGGATTGTTAAGAGAAATACGCCCATAACCTTCCAGGATTCATATTTCTCCTAATTTATGGCTGAACTAAAGTACAGTGTCTTAACAGTAATCTAAGATAAGGCAACCAGAAAACATGTAAATGAAACAAAATTATCTTTTAATATTTAATTGACATGTACCTTTTTGAAGAGAAACGTTATAAATGTAACAAGTGTTGAAAAGAGTCTTGTTTGCATCTAAGCCACTTTGAAATTAGCCCACTATCAACCTTTCTTCATAGAGTTTCCGAACAATTTTTATATGGGATTTGCTATATCGTTTCTTCCGTTATGTGCTTCAATTTCTTGGCATGATTATATTAATATTAATTTATAATGCTGTATTAATTGTCACTGATCTGTTATTTATTGTTTTAGCTTTATTTTATTCCCTCTGCAGCACATGCAGTCAGCATATACATTATCAACTATAACATAACGCGGGTCATGTATCGCTTATTCGCCATGGAGCCTGATAAAATTACATGGTAAATAAGCAAAAATAAAATGTCATTCTTAGTAACATCGATCCTGATACAATGACACGGTCAATATGCCAGTATAGAATATCATTCTCTGTAACATCGATCCTGATATAATTACATGGTCAATGTGTAAATGTAGAACGTCATTCTCTGTAACATATTTTTATCAAGCCTGACACAATAATATGGTCAATGTGTAAATATAGACCGTCATTCTATGTAACATATTTTCATCAAGCCTGACACAATAACATGGTCAATGTACACATACAGAATGTTACACTCTGTAGCATCGATCCTGATAAAATTACATGGCCAGTGTACAAATATATAATGTGTTATGTATATCTATATTGTGTGTTTAACTCTTGTCCATTACTGTAGATTGTAAGGATCATTTGTAAACAACGTATTAATTAGCCAACTTTTGTCCATGATCGTAGATTGAAGTTTAAGATCATATAAACATGTTGACATGGCCTATTGACCATACAGTTTCTAGAAGGCGTTCCTGCATGTTGTCTTGTATCTAAGTTATAAATACATTGTTTAGACACATCTGAGTTCGAGGTCTAGCCTGATAATGTTCCAGATGAGACCTGGAACATGTTTATGAATTTGATGGCAGAATGACCGAAATCCTGGTTATATTACAGTGTCTTAGATCTTTTTATACAAGGTTCTGAAGTGAACAAAACTGTTCATTCCTACGTTAGGGTCAATTCAGTTGTCTTCAGATAAAGTTTCAGATGAATCAATTATTTAAATATTGCTCATTGGAATTACGAAGTGTTCAGTGATATTTTGGATTAAATCACTATTTTTAGATGATTGTGAATTCACCTAAGGACATTGTGTGTTATGCCATTGTGACAAATGGAGACTCTAGCAACATCAGCTCAACCGATGCTATTGGCACATCAGCACGTTCAATACCGGATTTTTAGTACTTAATTCACAATATTGTCAGTTCCTTTTAAATTTTCAATTTGTAATTTAAAGAAAAACACTGTTTATTGCATTTTACGAAACTTGTTGGTTTTGCTTTTTATGTTACTTAGTTTAAGACCATACATTCATAACAAATGTCACTTACTATAACACCAATCCTGACAAAATTAAATGGTTAATTTGCAAATATGGAATGTCATTGTCTGTAGCATGTGTCGGCATTAGAGGGGCATTTGCTGATATGTTCTGCACGTTATTCTCAGTTAAATAGTTCTTCTGACGATACTCAACATAGCCGATGTATAGCCAGTATAGTTTCGGTGTGTATCAGGTTTTGCAGGACATGTCTGTCGGATTTGAAGAACTAAAAATAATACAATACATTTTGAGGAAATTCAAGATGTATAAATGTAAGTATATTTATTATCATTTTTATTACCAGCTAAAGAAAATCTCGCCGTTAGAGGGACCCCAGCTATGACTTGTATCATACAGTGTGTCTTTTATTGCCAATCTAACATTGTATCAAAATAGTTACACGAGGAAAATTGAAAAGCAGCTCTTGTGTGACACTTAATTTACCCAGCAGAAATAATACTTTTTCATCGTTTTGGATTATTGACTCTGGGGCTCTTAGTTTCCAAGCAAAACCTTCAGTTGCATTTTTTTCTCGAATCTAGTATTTTAACAGATTTGTAAAACGGTACGTCTCTGATAGATATGAGAAAGCCCTTGGTTTCAATATGCTTTTCTATGCTATATTGTTATAGACCCTAGAGAGTACTCGTCATAGTCTGAACCAGTCTATTTACGAAAAGATATGAATATTCTCCTAAATTACAGTTTCAATGATCAGTATTTTCAATTACTGCGCCTCTCATGTTTGTTGTTGACATTGCGAATATCACGTTCATTCGTTGCTTCTTTGAACGGTTCAGTTCGGACGCAGTGAACACGTCCACATCGTTAACTTTATCATCGATATATTCAAATAGACGAAACAGCTGATTTAGTTCATTCACAAACAAATTTATTCAACCAAAACATAAAGCATCTACTCACGAGCTTACATGGGTATGTTTACAAAGTGGTTCCTAATACACAATACGACCTTAAAGCATACACTTCGAGCATGTGCGTGCAATATGAAGGTGTTCAGTATCGTAAAATACTGCCCAATTCTGACAATGTAAATTTAACGGAGACAAAAATGAGCATATAATAATACACGTTTCTTCCATTATGGGCAGACACAGTGCCATGTAATACGCATTACTTCCGTAAGGACAGACACAGTGCCATGTAATACGCATTACTTCCATATGGACAGACACAGTGCCATGTAATACGCTGTGCATTCATTTGGACAGACACAGTGCCATGTAATATGCATTACTTTCATGTGGACAGACACAGTGCCATGTAAAACGCATTACTTCCATTTGGACAGACACAGTACCATATAATACGCTGTCCATTCACAAGGATAGACAGTGCCATGTAATACGCTGTGTTTTTATAAGGACAGGCACAGTACCATGTAATACGCATTACTTCCATATAGACAGACACAGTGCCATGTAATACGTTGTGCATTCATATGGACAGGTATAGTGCCATGTAATACAATATGCATTCATAAGGACAGTCACTGTACAATATTGTAGCTGTACATATATACAAGGACAGGTACTTTCGTTTCCTATATCTCAACTTCAAAAACTAGACAGTTCGAAATTTCTGACAATATTCATCCAAGCCCTATCCACAGGAGATGAGCACGCCATGAATATCGTATGAATTATCGTTGTGGACAAGTCGTTCCTCTTTCCGTTACAAGTATTGCATATCCTGATTTGATGAATGTTATGGGTCAATGTGTGGAACAGACATTTCTTGTAAGTCACAAAATTCGTGACATAAGTACAATTACGATTCAGGTAAATAACACTGGTCAAGTAGAATAAGTAATATTTGCAACAACAACCCCCCCCCCAGAAGAAAAGAAAAA
>JAECUM010039214.1:0-16479 GCA_016617855.1 Megalonaias nervosa
ACTCTGCCTGCATCAATGTCCAACACATTTCCTTTCCTCCAAAATCTTATAAAGAATCTGGAAATTGTTGAGGCTCACTTAATGCAGCGAGAAGCCGTTCGTAAAACCATTAATTCGTTTAAGACATACTGTTAGGGATACTGGGCAAGCCTTGGCAAGCAAAAGCTGGACATTACTTAAAGAGTTTCATAAATTTAATATTAAATCGTTAACCATTTCAGATTATTTTTATCACACAGTTTTTATTTCAGTAGAAATTATTTAGATAGAAAGAAGAAAGAATAATTTCCTTCATTTCATTCATACAGATGCTGTACCTTTCATTTGTTGTGAATGAAAATAGTCGCAAACAAAATTGAAATAGTAAAAATAGATTATAAATTTTTGCTAACTATAAATCAAAGAATAAGTGTCCATCAAAACAAAGTGAACATTGTATATAAGACAAAATCATTTTGCAACACAAAATGTCCTATGCGTGTGATGTCACATTATTGGATTCAGTGCACGTACTGGTTAGAATTGGCCGACGAAACATAGTGCCAGTGTTTCCTTGAAATTCCACATCACAACTAAACATTACATTGTTGCGATATTTTTTTGAAAAGAAGATTACTGGATGCAGAAATATACATATTTGTTGTAATGTATATGAGACCGGGCATTTACAGTATTTGGAATGGAAGAGTATACTATACAGAAGACATTAACAAATCTATTTTTGAGTCGGACTTGCATCGCATATTTACCGCGTAAATATGCAGGGTTTGGAGATAGTTCTGTCAGATGGGGAGACCGGTTTAGGTCTACATTCCTCTGTGAACAAAGGTGAGGTTTTATGTTTTACTTCTGTAAGTTCATATTTAAACCACTGTTGAATACAAGGTTGTTGTTGCTGTTGTTGTGGGGCTTAACGCCATTTTTCAGCACACGATAGGCTATACATGGCGGCCAGTATTAATCGTTGAGGAAGAAACCGGGAAATCCCCGGAAAGAACCACCGACCCACGAGAAGCTACTGGCAAGCTTTCTCACATACCCACATTGGCCGAATCCGAGACTCGAACCCACGCAGATAGAGGTGAGATGGCGGTGATCTGTAACGGAGAGCGCTTTAGACCACTCGGCCGCCCGTGAATACAAGATGGATTCCATTCTAAAGATATACAGCCGTTACACCCCCTCCCTGCTATCAACTGAGCAATACCCATAGTTTTACTTGTTGTTTTTGTTCTTCCCGTGGGGGTTTTAGCCGTTGTTCATGTTATGATAAGTTGTATATGACATAACAAACCCCTGTGGGGCTAATCGTGCCATATTGAAACAGACTAGACCATATTTCACCCAATACCTTTCATCAATCAAATAAAAAAAAATGGCGGTCAAAATGTTCATTGACAGCAAACCAGGGGTAAAAAAAACGTTTTCCCACAATCTCAGCCACTCAGTAAAGAGAATAATGCACAATAATTTCATGAGCTTTATTTGGACCAATCAGAATGACATAAAGTGATATGTTCACATGCTATAATATCAAGCATATGTAACTGGACACACTATAGGCAAAGTGTACCGACTATGTGATAAAAATGGGATAGTGGTGGTTCCCTCCACCACCAAGCGACTTCTGTTCAGAACAATCTCTCAGGATCTCCCTGCAAGGTTTGGTTTATTTCCAGGAAAATCAATTTTTGCAGTAGAGTGAGATCAATAAACTCCCGTTCTCGATATTTTCTTTCAAATACACTGAAGCATGATGTCCACTTGATAATAAATAGATATACGGAATGTGGAATAATGTATAGATACAATATCTAATGGGCTAGGAAAGTGAATAAGTTGCGAACAGAGGAAGTTCATTTAATATATAAATGGGAAATTATTTTTAATGTCCGTACACGGATATAAGGCCAAGATGAACCGGATCTACATTAACTATAGAATTCCACCGTTTTGTAATATGATTGTTGCGCAAATGTAAATGAGCCGGTGTTTCTGAATTGTGACTAGATTTAGATGAGACAATGATTTGGGCGGCACGATGTACCATAATCTAATCCAATTCACTACAATGTGTCACAATCCCCCATGAAATTCCCACAAGGATCTTCAATAAAATATAATCGTCCACAAACTACCACATATGCAACATACAGGTGGCCAATGACGGGACGCAACAACAGCGGAAACATCGTACACAAGGCAAACATTGATAATGAAACTACACCTTACTGTGTTAGGAAAATATGCTTTTTTAAACTATTGAACAGAACAGAGAGTAAATCAATAATGTTTATAAAATTCAACAAAAATTATGTTCCCTAAAATAATAAGCGAACCTTTGAAAAGAATTTACATTATTATGAATTAAATTCCATATAGTTCTAACAGTTGTATCACAAGTTCAAATGTACAGAGTTACCAATGAATTCCATCGTTTATTAAAGCCAGTTCTAGTATTGAATGTGCCTTTGGCCTAGAATCCTTAACTGATGGATTTTATAAGTTTGTCACACTATATTCGTTAACAGGAAATTGTTCTTGGTGATCTGAATGGTTTAACATAGAGTGCAGCAACTCTTGTGAGGTCGACTGTAAATGGCAAATTGAATGATCTCCCTTATACGAAGGTAGATTTGTTAACACATGTATTAGATGCTAAACATAAACTCCGACCTTTATGCTGTATTAAACTCAGTTATCATTAAGTTGACAAGAGTAAAGACAAGTGTAAGTTTTCAGCGTATATTAATTCAGTTATTATGTGAACCAAGCAAAGAAAATACGCATGCCAGTAAGGTAAAAACTAACACAGAAAATGCAATGTCAAGCAAGAACTAAAACATTGTGCAGTATCACCAATAACTTTACATATTCTTATATTTGACTATGCCACAAAAATAACAGATCAAAAATGCAGTGCATTCTAAGGTGCACAAAAATAACCGATTAAAAATGCAATCTTCTAATAAAATTAAATGCGATCTAAGACTTATCATTTATTTATCGTTCTAGAGAGAGAGAGACAGAGAGAGAGGTTACATAATACCGTAGGTTTTGTGGTCTCTAATACCTCTAACCTCAAGATACAAATGGCCATATGCACTCCTTTGAAGTGACTAGCATCTACTTATTCATTTGGCACATAGTGAATAATGCAAATGAAGAAGGTATAACAAGAATTTAAAGCTCGTATCAATAAAACTAACTATACTATCTCATTTAATAGTTTGTGATCCCTTTATATATACAACTAAACCCCTTAACTCCTCCATACTCAAACTACAGACTAACGTCTGATACGAACTTACCTCTGTTGACCTAATGAAACAGAATGAGGGAGACAGAGAAGAAGGGATAAATTCCAATTACACCGTAGGCTTAATTAATGTTTGGGTCTCAATAACCTATACAAGGAAATATAATGCGAAAAACAAATTCATAAGCACACTTTTGAAATGGCCAACATCTACTCAGTTTTTGACCACATGGCCAATGTATAAATATATAATTCCTCAGCATTAGAAACAAACTTACGCTACTTATCACCCTACTATCCTATGATCCACTTATCGATTTAACTGAACCCCTTACTCACTCTGTAGTTGCTTTATTTTACAGTATACCATGTGTGATGAAGCAAAAAACGTAAATTTTGGTTACTTCGAAGTGGTGTTCTTTGATTCTATTAACATAACATTTTCTGTTAGAGGTCATAGAGACACACATGCCAATGATACGGTGTAATGGTAATTCTCTCTCTCTCTCTCTCTCTCTCTCTCTCTCTCTCTCTCTCTCGCTCTCTCTCTGCGCCGATGTTTAACGTGCAAAAAATGATAATGTTGTACTGCACCGACCACTGAAATAATATATTGGTCAAGGTTAAGATCTCTCTCGCCAAACAACACTTACGTGTATCCTAGTAAATGCAGAAGAAACAATCTAAAATAAATTTGTTATGGGTAACTCTTGGTGATAGTTGTTAAATTTGATCGGTTTGCCGTAAACATAGAAACATAAGTTTTCATTCCTAATAAATCAAAATAGGGCAACTAAAACACAGTATGACATACTTTGACGAATATTCTGTGGATACTGTAGCATTGTGATATGACAAAGTTTGGCTCCCGTCATTGTTATTTGTCTCAACACATTTAAAACCCAAAGCCCCTTAAACAAAGAATAAAAAAATAAAAACGAACGTCGATTATATTTCACTGAGTCTAGTTGAATTAATTTAACTACCTTTGACATCTAGATGAACCAAGTACAATGGCATATTTATGCATATTCCAAAATTGGCAGAAAGTGGCAACATAAACCGTTTTATTCCAATATATACATTTGCACATTTTGTAAAATCATTGTCATCCTTTAAACACCATGGGTCCATTTTCCATACTGTACCAGTCCACACAAATTTTCAAATGTGAATAATTGCGGTCGTCAAACATATTGATCAATCAATATATATTTCACCTACTATTCCATCAAAGACATCTATTACAGGTACCTTCTATCTCATCTGCTCTGTTGAACTGGCAACATTCCGCGTTCTTTCACTGTCCCGCTACGAAGTTGACACATTTCAACTTAAACCGGCCACATTCAGATAAAGTTTACAGGTTGAATGTGTTCTAGTATCGAACCGACAAGAAAGTATCAGTTGATCTAGCGAGCTCGCATCCTATCATCTGATCAGACTTTGCTCTTTTAAATCTTTATAGCAAAAGCTAATGGGGAGGGAAATTGATGAAAATTCAAAAGTTACAAAAGTCAACAAAATCTGGGTAGCTGTTATATATATATATATATATATATATATATATATATATATATATATATATATATATATATATATATATATATATATATATATATAGAGAGAGAGAGAGAGAGAGAGAGAGAGAGAGAGAGAGAGAGAGAGAGAGAGAATGTGTGTGCATGTGTTTAGAATATGCCAATAGTGTATGGAACAGAGCTAAAAAAACTTGCACGATTGCAAAATTAACTACTACCGCTTTATAGAACAAATGTTTTGACAGATTAATCTCCACCTAAAACTGCACTGTATGCAGCTTACAATATATATATATATATATATATATATATATATACTATATATATATATATATATATATATATATATATATACACATGCAATAAACTGACAACGAACAGTGCAAAACTAGTATATCACTAGCTTGAGCGCTTTCGACTCTTAATGAGTCTTTTTCAAAGGCATATACAAAACATAGACAAGACAAACAAATAAAACAGAAAAACTGTAATGTTTGCAAAACGTTACATGGCTGTTTCTACAGGAATTAAACCTTTAAATATACCTTAAATACGTTTCATTTTAAACCTTTAAATAAAATTCACGGCAGAAATCTCCAACTCAAACCACGTTTTCCTGGACACAACAACCAGACTGATAGAAAACAAACTCCATACAGACATCTACTAGAAACCAACCGACAAAAAACAGTATCTCCTCCCTACCAGCTGTCATCCAAAACACTGCATTAGGAATATTCCATATAGCCAAGCACTGAGGATACGCAGAATTTGCTCTGACTATGTAACATTCCTAGAAAGGTCTGGAAAGCTATATAAACATTTAATTTTCCGAGGCTACGACAAAGACCTGATTGCGGAGGCTACCCAAAGGGCTAAACAAACAAATCGCGATGACCTACTAAAATATGGAAAGAAGGAAAAGGCTGATAGGATACCATTTATCCTGACCTACCATCCAGACAACCCCACAGTAGGTAAAATTATCGCTAGATACTGGCCCTTCGTGGAATCGTCGGACGCACTAAAGTTAATCTTTCCGAACAAACCTGTAGTAGCACACCGGAAACCAAAAACCCTCAAGGACGTCCTAGTCAGGGCGAAGCTAACGCCAATCACTAGTCAAGACCACCCTAGTCAACCTGGCCCCTGTGGCGATAAAAGATGCAAAACCTGTCAACATATGATAGAGACCAGGACATGTTCTAGCACAGTGACTAGAGAAAAACTAAAAATATATGGTGCAATCAAAACGTGCAAAACAGAGAATATAATTTATCTCATCCATCACATGTAAGGTCTGTAGACTTCAGTATGTCGGAGAAACTGAAGTCTACACCAAAAGATCAACCTTCATAGATCTGATTGGATGATAAAGAAGCTGTACGGAAGCACGGTCGCAGAACACTTTATCTTCACTGGCCTCACTTTCAGTGATATAACACTTATTGCAATTGGTAACAACCCCAACTGGAGTTCCGAAACCAGCAAAGAAAAGGAATCTTACTGGATACGCCGCCCAAGCAGTTTAAACCATGAAGACTAGAAACAAAAACAGCCATGCACAAATAAAATTATCGTTTGCAGCAGACAAATTTTCTTTAAAAAATTCTCTGAATTTGCTTAATAGCCTACAAATATTACTATGACAATGAAATATCCGGGATATAATTTGCGCTTACATAAATGTAAACAAAATAACAGATGTCGTTATAGCTCATCCATTTCTAGGTTAATACAAATATTGTCCAGTATCCGCAGCAAGTTTATATAAACTAGTGGAAACATAATACATTTAAAGGAGCAGCAGAGAGGGTGAACAGAATATTTGCTTGGATTGCTACTTTCTAAAACAAAATATGTCTTAATAGTCAACAACGTTATAAACCCCCACCAATAGCGTTACTTTATTTTTGACCTTCGTTCCACGCGTGTTTTTTTACTCAGCTAGACAGTCTACTTATTATTCGCACCCTCTCTGCTGCTCTGTTCTTTTTTTATACAAGGATTTTATCAAGACCTATACGATACTTTGACCTAGGATCATGTAAATTTATTGTGATAAATCCGTGTGGAGTAGCTTGTGCTTTGGAAAAAAGTTTTTGAACTTAATCATATCCATGTCCCCTGAACACCAAGTCTGATGAATGTTTTGCACAGTATGTGTATCGACTCCATTAAAGACAACTAAAATATTACAGTTATCTCGGATCACTTTAGGTATTTGTGTATAGCCCTGGGTAACATAAATCACGTCAGTATTTTTGTGTCTACCTCGGGAAAATATCCGAGCTGGATTTGATTGTTTGTCCAGCATCACATCATCATATGCTACGAGGTTATTAATAAGTCCATCAAGGTCGTCTACAGATGGCGTTTCATCAATATTGGTAATAAAATCAATAATATCATTACCGACTTCATCGCCTTGACTTATGTCAAGGATCTTTGCATTTTCATTACAATCTTTATGTACTTCATAACATCTCTGATCATCTACAGATGGTGCTATTAAATATAACTTATCCCACTTGAGCCATCTCATTATCAGAGTAAGTAACAATTGCGTCTTACCAGACCCAGATGGGCCAATTATTATCATCCTGATAGAATTTTGTATCGCTGGATGATGTTTTACTGGTTCTTCTTTTCATGTCGCTTGGAAGACGGTTATATCCATATGCCAAATGATGTAAATTTATATTGTGTTCGATGTAGAGCACCCATCTCCACCACTGGATTAACAACAATAATAACAAAAAATAAAAAGTGTGCACTTAAAGGCAAGTGTGTGAAATGTGTGACCAAAAAAAAAAAATACAAATTTCCCTTGACAAGTCAAGGAAGAGAGGTGGTGATATTGCTACTTCTCTGGGAAAATTACCAGGAACTCCATGGGCTAAATACCCTGGAGAGAAACAACATTCTGGATATAATTATTGTGGTCCTGGAACCCGACTTGATATTCGACTTGACATGGAGGGTATCCAATAAACGCAATTGATCAAGCGTGCCACGTTCATGATGTTGCGTATAAAAGTAAAGATTTACAACAACGACATATTGCAGATGTGAAGTTGATTCGCGCGCTGACTTCTATAAAAAGTAAATCTCTCAGAGAAAAACTTGCAAGTTTCCTGGTAAAATCGGCAATGAAAGGTAAACTGGTGTTAGGTGCTGATAATTGATCAGCTGATTATTATCATAATGGAATCGATTTATTACAGCCCAAGAGGATATTGGAAAGGCAGAGCAGCGATTAGTAAACTTGCTGATGCAGAAAATGTTTCATGTTCTGTTGCTACAAATTGGTTAGGACGACAGACAATATGGCAAATATATCTACCACCGCCAAAACTTAAGTACGCGTATTTTGATGTCAGCACTCCCAATGAAGTTCATCAAGCAGATATTTTGTTTTTACCACATGATACTATTAAAAGTGGTAGACGTCAATCACGCACATACAATTACGCGTTTACTGTCGTTGATGTTGCAAGTAGATATAAAGAAGCAGAATCACTATCAGCAAAAACAGCAACTGAAGTTGCATCTGTGTTTGAATGAATCTATCAACGTGGTGGTCTACGATGGCCACAAATATTACAGGTTGATCCTGGCAAAGAATTTCTTGGTGCAGTATCATCTCTGATGAAAAAACATAATGTCAAAATCAGACGAGGACACACTGCAATTCGTCGCGATCAGGCAATTGTTGAACGATTTAATCAAACACTTGCTGAGCGGTTATTTAGATACCAGTATGCGAAGGAAATAGTTCAGGCAGACAAGAGATCTCGTGAATAGGTTGCAAGATTACCAAGTGTGATAGCTGCTTTAAATAATGAAATTACTCTTGCAGCTGCCATGAAACCCATTAATTCAATCACAAATAAACATATACAAATACAACGACATGACTCTTCCTCAAAACAACCAATACTGGGTAATGTGACTGTAAGATATTTATATGAACCTGGTGAACTTGAAGGGTGTAAAAAACAAGCAACTGATCCTATCTATAGTGTGACTACACATAAAATTTCCAGTGTGGTTAGATCCACAGGTAGACATGGAATTTACAGACTGGATTCAACTGCTCAACAACGTGGATTTGTACGCGAGCAATTACAACTAATTCCTGAAGACACACAATTACCACCGCTTTCACTTTTGTAAACTGGCTCTAGGGCGTCCAGCGCCCCGACGTCGATTACATTCAAGACAGGTCAGCATCCCAGATAATAATTCCAGGAATGTATTTTTCACCCATTCGTTCAAGGGTCCATGCGCACCATCTGAAGAAACTATGATAGGTTTGAGATTTTACACCACGTTGATTCCTTTCTCTGGCGAGTCTATGTGTAGGTGTCAAAATAATCATATCTGAACAGTTGTTTGGAAATAATTCAATCGCACGCGTTGTTTTACCAGAACCACCACAACCATTGACATAAACGGTTTTATGCCTGGCCACATAATCGTATGCACATGGTGCTGATGATTTTGATACTTCATTATTATTCTTTTAATATGTCCCCTTAATTTCAACGTCTGCAGATTCAGAATAACTAAATATATTTTCTCGCTTTATTCTCCATTCGCCCCATGATGCATCAGCGCCGATATGTAATTGTTCTAGTAATTCTGGGTATTTTTTATTGATATAAACTGATTCCGTGACGACTCTAACTGCGGTATCTGGAAATCTGTTTATCATTGAATAAGTAAATTGCGGTGGCTCACCATCAATATAGGTCACAATTGTACCTAATTTAGTTCCGTCTAACAGATAAGCATTACTTCGACTTAAATATATCTTTCTCTGTTGTATCAGCAATTATAAAATCGAGTTCAGTATCGTAAATAATTAATCTTGTACAACGTCGTTTATGATTACATGAACTACCCTGAGTAAATTTACCAATTATTTTTCTGCCGAGATCATTTGCAACCTTATTTTCATAATCAGTCTTATCAGGATTTTCATCATCAGAATAGTTCTTTTGTTGTGGCAACCAAACTTGTTTCTCCGGACGATATGATATAACTGCTTCACTTACAACCAATGATATCAATATTTTTGCATCAAGCATGTATCGTAATAAAACTATTGGAGCCCAATATTTTTTTCTGAAAAATGTCTTCCAAACCAAACATAACCAATCGGATGCAGATTTTCCGAAAACTCAAATGACTCGTGGCACGTATATGTAATTAAATTGATTGTGCGTTAGTTTTAAATTATCTTTTATTTTATTTGTATTTTCATTACATGTTATTGTAGCAACTTTATTCACTGCATTTGTTATTGTTTTTTTTTTCTTCGGAAAATTAAGTTATCTGTTTTGACCTGGTTAAAACGCAGTCAATTTCTCAGTTATTTTTTAGTCGAACTAGTTCTTGACATTGGTTCTGACTTCGTAAACATTGGGTGAAAATGATTGGTCATTACCAAGGTCATGTTAGTCCCACATGTTAGCTCTGTTGTAAACAGCCTTTTTTTAAAATTCATTTCCAGTGTGGAATCATTGATTCTTTTGCTAGGGCTACATTGGCCTACTTGCTAATTTGACATATTTTTACTGTTCTGTTCGGACAGAGTGATCACGTGGTCCGTTCTGCGTCTCATTTAAGGGTTAAAACTTAGATCAAAGTGATTTTATAGTCAGTTGTAAACATATACCTTCGGGCTCAAGGTATTTGTCTTGTTGTTGCCATAAAAGTTGATTTTCGTATTTAAAATAATTTATTCACAATAATTTATTCTCCCTGTAAAATACTTGTGTTCAAAAAGATTCTTGGACAAAGACATTCGGTGGAAATTATTTGGAATTCTAAAGCCGGGATACTATTCTTGATTCATAAAATTCAACAAGGAACTGTTCACACAACAACACCTTATAGAAAACGTCATCTCCTTCCATATTGGAACTTCGTCGAGATTCGAGCTTGGATTCAATTCGAACTTTTTAGAGATAGGACTTATATTTTTAAATTCTAGGATTAGTTTTTGGATTAGATTCACAAACCGTAAGTTCTTTTTCATATTTGTACCTTGTTTTCTAGGGAAATACATTATTTTTTTAAATTTTCAAAGCTTGTTCGCTTCACTCTTTTCTTTCTTATTTTGTGCAAGCCGAGCAACAATGAGGGTGGACCCTACAAAATTGGTTTTCGAGCAAATTGCCTTAAAAATAACCTTTACCACGAAAATAAAAAATACAAGATCAATAACGCCAAACCAAAACCTCTAACCGAATCGAGATTCTCCTTACGGGGTTAGCTCAATTTTGTCACTTCGTCCCTGACATTTGTGTTTTTAAAATTTTGTGAGTGTTCGTTTATGTACTCGTGCACGTATTTTTGTAGTCCACCCTCTCTGCTGCTATAATTGAATAATTGTTATATCAATAATGATTGGTGAAGCTCACTCAGCTAGATTAGCTCGAGAACGATTAGAGGCAATCAGGAGTTATCTTCCGCTTCGTGATAGTGTTAAACAACAACTACAAGGTCGTCAGAAAGCTAAAGTTGAATTCACTGAAGGTACAGAAGAATTATATAAACCTATTATTAAAACCACCGAAAAAGTTACAGAGGCTACTAAAGGTCTTTTACTTGCGTTAGAAAGAGCTGCAGCAGCAACTGAGAAAACAGCAGAGCGAACTAAGAAAACAAAAAACTTTTACGAAAACTAACAGGTGAAATAGCTGCCGCTCAACCAACGCGAGAAATACTTGAAGGAATTTTCCAAGCTCGTGCTGAAATAGGAGATATAAAAGAGCATATACCAGAACCAGAACTAGAAAGAGAACAGCAAAGAGTTAAAATTGCGCTGATTGATAAATTTACTGAAGAAAGTGTTAATGATATTAGGAAAGCCAAAAACGTGAGACAATTAGCTAAGAGTACCGTGCAGAGTTATGATATTAAAGAAACAATTCTGAAACTTGAGTATCATGGCCGTCGTATAAACCGTGATGAATGTAACAAATGGATATCTCGAGTTTATCAGGCCAGAAGTGATGACCCAAGATATATGGAGTTTATCGAAGAGTTTAAAAAGTATCTTTCACAAGAAGAAAAATCTCCATTGGGTCCACCTCGTATTGAGGAAGAAGAACTAGAACCACAAAAACAACTAGGACATCTAGTAGAGCAACAAATACGACTAGTACAACAAGTACAACGACGAAGATAACCATCACAACAAAAAACAACAACGAGTTACAATTCTACTGGCGCAACTGCAAGCGGCATTCGTACAAGTACAATAGGAAGTGGTCTTATTACTCCATGTCCCGATAACATCCTTGCCGACGTGGACAGACTAGAAATCCTTATTGGAGGAAAACCAGCTGGTAATAATTCTCCAGAAATCATTAATGAAGCAGCTGCTATTTGTCAGAGATTATTTACAGGCGGTATCATGGATATTAACGTACATCAGTCCCTCATTAATGAAATCGCCTATGATTATTACAGCGATTAAAGAAACGGTATAAAATAAGATGATCATACACAACGCTCAACGTGGACCTGTTATGGTCAGGATAATAAATTCGCGATTACATGAATACAGTGCGACTTACGGGGATGGACTCGCTGATGTTGTTCAAGGCTTATTTAAAAGAATAGCCCCAAAAGCAATACCACTTGTAAAACAATTAGGAATGAAATCCACTGACGTTGCTCGTGAGAAGGGTCTTAGAGCTGCCGGCGAACGTCGCCAGTAAAGCATTCTCTGCAATCAAGGATAGACTATCACGATTAGTACAACGAAAACCTCAGCCACCAGTAAAATTACCCAGTACTGAAGTGATGCCTGCAAAGGTTAGTAAAATAATAAAATCAAGCCGCAAATCAAAAACTAGCAGAGTTAGCTGTCAGCAACAACGGTGCTGACAAAGAAACAAATATAACCGTAAGTTGAATGGCAGGAAGTGGTCTTCGTATTAGACGATAACAAATATAATAAAATATTTAAACGCATATCTAATCCTGCATTTGACATGGATGCGCCAGTTCTCAAGGATGAATCAGTGCGTGATTATCAATATTATACTTATAATGCACGACAGCCAAATCAGTGTGGAAGAATCGAATTGCAAGTTCAGGATACAAGCATATATTTCTTACCCGCTGAAGCATTTATTGAGGTAGAGGGTGAGATCTTAAAAACATATAATACTGAATATGGAGCCAATGATAGTGTTGCTTTTGTTAATAATGGCATTATGGCGTTGTTCGATAGTGCTACATACATCATCGACGGAAGACCCATTGAATCAATTCAGAAGGACGTTGACGTTGCCATAACGATATTGGGTCTAGCGAGATATATCGACGATTATTCAAGATCAGCTGGTCCGTCAATGATATTTGTCAAGGATACCTATAACCATCCTAACTACGGAAGGTATGATATAAGACGACCAAGAAACAACGCAGGCAACGCTGACGCAGATGTAGCTCCTGTGGTTCATGGCGATAATACAAATTTTAATCTAGGATTCACAACACGTCGATCAACGTTGCAAGGTGAAAGTAGAAGATTTTCATGTGCAATTCCACTATCAAATATTTTTGGATTTTGTAGAAATGTCAGAAAGGTTATTTTTGGAGCCAAGCATACAGTTATACTCGTACGAAAAGCCACAGACGATGATGCAATATGGCGACTTGCAGCTGTTCCTGATGAAGGTAAAGTAATACTAACAAAACTTTCATTATGGATGCCAGTAATAACTCCAACGATACCTGAAGAAGAACGTTTACTCTCTTTTATGAATCAAGGCGGTAAATCAATATTATCATGGTTAGCAATGATTACAGCTGCGGTACAAAGTACAATTAATGGTTTGTTTAAATGGCAGATAGCATCACAGGAAAGTGTGTTTGCGCAGCGACATATATTCGTTGCGCTTCAAGATACTGAACGAGTAAATGATCAGAACACGTAGTATAATGATATTTGACAAACTCGGTGTTTCTGAGGTTTCACTGAGAATAAATGTGCATCAAGAACCATCTGAAGATGTACTACTAAATTTCGATCAAAGTCGTGTACCACGCACATATCATCGTTTATTGTCATTTATGGGATTGATCAAAATGTTGACACTGGTTTACAAATATCACAACTAGATTTTACAACCCAATCCGATCCAATCTATTACTTTTCGCTGGAGCATTTAGATTTATTTAGGCAGTCTGTTGTTGACATTTACTTTCGAGCTCGCGTAAACCGAGGAGCTATCGCTAATTATAGAGCGATCACTGTTATACTCAGTGATAAAACAATGTTACTTGAAGGTGTTGGTGGTCGCATGAGATTCGTTGATGCCCCAGTCGAAAACATGTAATTGTTATTTTAAAAATCAAAATATTATTATAAATGTCATATCATAATATTAGTGTCAGTCTGACTCCTGGCCAGATTAAAAATCTACAATCAGCGTCCAAAGATAACTGTGGAACAACAATATCGTTAAAACAAGGACAAATCTCAGGTGGTCCAAATAAACTATCGCTGACAGAACGTCAATTAAAACACTTCAACGACGCTAAAAAATCAAAAACCGGATTACGACTTAATCTTTCAGCGAGTGCTATTAGCAATTCTGTTAAAACCTTTGGAATATTTCCGCTTCTCGCAGCTATATCCGCGTTAATAGCCCCTGAAGTCCCAGCTGTTGCAAAATCTGCTGCGTTAGGTGCTGTTGGAACTGCTGCTGGAATGGAATTGAAGAAAGCTACATGAAAGGGTTTATAGAGATCTAAAAAAAAGGGAAAAGATCTGAGATTACCAGGGACGATACCCGGGCACGGAAGCGGTCTGAGATTGCCAGGAGCGATATCCCGCTGATTCTTCCAATGTCAAACATGAAACATTTCAGAGTTGTTTTTATGCGTGATCAATTACCGCGTAAACCAAACCGCGTTGAAACTGGTACTATTAACCTCGACGAATCCACTAACACAGGTACACATTGGGTTGCATACGCGATTGATCCACGTGGAATTATTTATCTTTGATTCGTACGGGTTAGCACTACCAAAAGAATTTTAAAATACGTGAGCGGAGTGCAGGGTACTCCAATCTGGTATTCAACGTTACCAACACAAAAATTAACAGATCCACCAATATGTGGCCGTGAAACACTCGCTGTACTTGACGCGATTTCAAAATCATCAATGCCACCTCATAAAGTTGTGCACGAATACACCGATAAACGTTTTAAATAACTGTTATATTATATTGTATAATGGTAGATATTTACGGAAGATCAGCTGAAACTAAAACAAAACAGGTGAAGATTTACTCAAACATTTGGAGAAAAAAGATCAGCGACGAAATATCTGATCTGCTCAATCTTGCCAACGTTGATTCTGGTGAACTTGTAATATTTCAAAACCGTGAAGGAAAATTGAAAACGAGTAATATTGCAATCAGCGATATCATAGTTCGTAACAGAGCAGCACGAGAAGGTCCCGTTGCCATTTATGACCGGGAAGGAAAGCTTGTCCCTAGGGCTGTTACTCCGTCGTCTATCCGAAATAGTATATCCGAACGACTTTTAAAGACCGGTGATGCAATGGATGGACCCATTAACATGAACAACAATAAAATTACCAACGCTGAAGAACCAACAGATAATCTCGACGATGCAACAAAAAAATACGTCGACGATAACAACATCCCAATGATAACTTCGTTGTCGACGATCAGTGATGGAATTACCACACTCAAAACTGATTTTGCTAATCAAGTAAACAGAACCATTCATGAATTTTTGGGAAGTCCACCAACCGTTGATATTAAACTCGCCGACGTAAACACAAGACTCAACGATATAATCAGTGGAATTCCTAATATCGTTCAAAAAACTAATCTGATTAAAATTCCTCACGCGCAGATCAACAATATTGTATACACAGTATCATCAGGATCATAAACGTGGACATCGAGCAATAACACTATCAAACATACCGCAACGGTTACTGGTGTGTACAGTCTGTCCGTGTTCAGCTCTGCAAAATTCATGATATTTACTACATATCCATGGCGTCATTCAACCGATAATTTTTCTGGAACTGTATCTGTAGTGTTAAACAAGGATACCGAATAAACGTTTATACTGGAACCATCTGATAAAAAAATTAACCGCAGCGTCTTACTGGTAGTGTCTTGAATTAGTCGCTGAAACACCTCAATTGATTATTTAATATAGTATAATGATCGACGCTAACCAACACAGGTACAATCAAGTATGTGAGTGTCAAACCAAACTGAAAAATATCATCGACGAGTACAGCGCAGAAGTAAAAAAATATCGTAGGCGAGCAGTTGTCATCGACGTAGTTGTTTATTCGGCATCTGCGATCATTGCTGAAACTGGTGTAATATTGTCCGCGATAACTATGACGTCACCGGCCGTGTTAACAATTTGTGTTTCATCCGCGACAACAATTGCTGGTGTCCTTAGCATCTTTGCAAAACAATTATCGACGTGTACAAACGAGAAATTACACGAGTACATGTTAAAACTGCACGCGGCAGCGTTCGCGTACTCGAAGTTATCATCGTTGATTTCGTCGTGCCTCAACGACGGTATAATTACCAACAACGAATTTTCAGCGATAATGGAGATTTACAATGAGGCATTAGAACAA